>DWDV01000419.1:0-16980 GCA_018245615.1 Mimoniades ocyalus | reverse complement strand
ATAATATAAAATAAGTAACATCAAGTCTGTAATCCCCGAAGAGGTAGGAATAGGAATGTAGAACACTGCTGGTGAAACGTGGAAGTCCACGTTTCACCAGCTACGCTTACGTCCCACTATGGATTAGGTGGTGAGCCTATTGTCATATGCCAGGTACATACCCCGACTCCGAGCCACTACCAGAAAATCTTAGTAGTGCCCGACCCAGGAATTGAACCCAGAACCAACCAAGGTCCAGGACTCTCAGCATTAGCAACCAAGTAATTGATTATTCATGGATTTTTTTATCATTGACTATTTTACGCTAAATAAATATGCTGGGAACAATCAACCTAGTCAATTTCCTGTAGGCTACACTTCAAAAATTTAAAAACCGACATTGAAGTCTGCGATCCAAATTTAAGTAAATCATATTTTATATATAAATTGTATAACATCGTTACAAATTAATAATTGATTTCTGTTTAAACAGCCACTTTTATTTGAAATTCCAATAAATACGAGCTACTAATTGACAGTTAGTGACGAGACACGTAATTGTACATCCCCCGGTCACCGGCCAATTAAGGCCAAGATATTCTAACTGGAAATTGGTACGAGCAATTTGCTAGTTATAAATTCAAAATGCATCCACCCAGAAAATTGTTCTGGGACCCAAATAACCGAAGTATAGATAGGGTAGCTTACATATATTAGAAATGGTACTCTATTAGTAATGACATAAGGGCGATTTTTGTGTGAAATGTCGTGACAAGGGATATGTGGATGGTCCATCTCATTTGGTGGGATTTTCCCGAGTCCAGTAATGGATATGAACTTAGTTTGAGAATCAATAATGTTATAGCCTACTGTTCTCTGTATCTTAGATTTCGACATGTAACCACGATGAAACACACTTTTAACTGATTTTAGAGAACATTTTGATACAATCTAAAATGTCTATGTTTTATGTTATATCAATTTATCCCATTTATACATTTATTTCGATGTTTATTAAGATAGAAATGTAGGTAATTGTTGACTACTTTCAATCAACTATGTAGTTCTCAGATGTATCTATAAATTATATGAAATCATCGGACATCGGCAGCGTTTAAAAAACGCCTTTACTATAATACCACTTAAAGTATTATATCACGAAATAGGAATGGAATTAGCAATAAATAATCAACATTTGTGCTTAACGTATATGTACATGATACTTTAGATGATTTGTAAGGGGGGATATTAAATAAGACCGTTCATAAAGCTTAGCTGTGAATCTATATATAATATTCTCGGATCGTAAAAATTAATCGCTATACACATACAAGCATATACAAAGTCTAAAATCTGAATTTCTAATAACATCTCCGAGCGAAATGAACATGCAAATATAGCCCGCACATTATTTTCTTTAGATATAGAGACATACTGGAACTGTCAGGGGTGAATATAACGCATGTGCTTAGTAGTGGTTTGCTCAGAAGATTATATTCACCAGAGGTCATGTGTGATTGGTTGAAATAAATGCAACTTACGCAATTTTGTAAACTACTTTCGTAGATGCGTACTTGTAATAACCATTTAAACATTACATATAAAAGGTAACTTAGAACTACAACCCTATAATCGCTCAAGCACAGACCGATAACTATCTAGCCACTCTATAGCTAAATACCTGAGTTAAGAACGTTACACACGTAAACCGTTTCGGTCCCGAAATGTTTAATTTCATCCCCCGACTGTAGCGCGCCCAATTTGAAGATAGCCCCCTTCCCGTTTGCCGCGTAATGTATAGTACACGTACAGTGTACGATGATCTCTAATTTAATTGCAACATTTATTCAGTTGATTAAAACACTTGTTTAAATGTAGAGTCAGCAGAATATAGTATTACGACTACAACTGTATACGATATGTATATTTATATCTGTTACTTTGAAGTGCTTAGAAGAACTACCTAGACCATTTTTTTAAATACTGAGCAATTCAAATACTTTAAGCCGAAGGTAAGTGAATATAGAAATGCAATTCTGCGCAATATTGTTCAGATGATAGAAAAATTGTACATGAAATTACATATTGCTATAACTTTACGAGTTTTAACGATGTGTAGGATGGAAAAATAGCATCAGAACATTTTGTTTTCTTTAGAAGCAATGTTTATGTGGGTACTTCCAGCTTATAATTGAGGGATTTGTTGTTTGTTTACACAATGAATTTATGTTTGTTGTCGAACAATAACAAAACGGTGGCGTCAAAAGTTTATCGACGGTAATACAATGTACACACAACGTACACGAGAAAGTGTTATTCAAATCGATTGTTATACATAACGTAACAAAACATAACATCACGCCTGTATATCGCCAAGCCGGTAGGCAGGGTGGTGTGACACACTCCCACGTTTCACTAGTTACGTTTATACATGTTATATGTTATATGTTCTGATTGATTTGTGTACGATAGTAAAAAAAATAAAAGACGTTAGAATTCTTTACAGAATTAATTGTAGATATTAAATGATTGTAAAGATATTACATAAAGATAAACGATATTACATAAAGATACAACATAAACGATATTGAATAAACGATATTGAATAAATGATATTGAATAAACGATATTGAATAAACGATATTGTATAAACGATATTATTTAAACGATATATACATATATTATCATTATGCAATTTTGACAGTATTAAAACGCCATAAATAATTCTCAGGGACTTACCTATCATAACATCTGGTTCAAATTTAAATTCAAATAATTTGATTTAGCAGTAAGTTATAATAAATTATCTTAAAATAATTTGGTATTGACAATAACACAAATATATTATTTCTAATGAAAAATGAACACGCCTGAAATGCTACCAGTACTGGTAATAAGAAGAATGTTGGGTTAACATTGTCGAGCGTCGACAATTTAAGCGCTCTCACTCTTCACGAGACGCCAGGTTTATCGTCAGTCGTAACTAGGAGTACCTGCATATTACGACCAGTGTAAATTGCTCTACCACCCTTCACACTGCTGTTACAAATGTAGGGAAAACTTTGGGATACACTAACCATTGGAGATCAGTGTAAACTGGGCCTTGGTATAAGGAATGCCAAATATTAAGCTTCTGTTCATATGCTCCGATTAGGTTCAATGGTCTCACATAGAAAATGTGGTAGGTAACTCATTACCTTTATTTATGACCTTTCGTGGATAAAACACAGAAGTCTTTTGACTAGGATATTAAAGATTTTATACCGTATGTACGAGTAAATGCAAACACTGGTAAGTAATTTCTAACAGCTCTATTATTATTTATTAAATAATGATCGTGGTTACTAACACTAGTTTTTAAGTCCCTACTAACACACATGGATCAATGATATCTAATTAAACTAAATAAATTATTATTATTATCATTATCTAAATTCCAAGAACTCAATCAATTCTCTGCGTCACCATAATTAGAATTTTTAATTATTAGCATGTATACATTTAAACAATAGAACGAAACGTATCCGACATTATAACGACAAGGATATCAGCTCAAATATTTTAAAGGAATTATTTTAATTCTGTTAGTTTTAATTCAAACATCGAACAATACTCGGGGGTCTGTTAAACTAGGAATTTGTAGATTTGAAATTATTAATTAATATTCTTCGCTACAATGTAGTCGCGTCAAGAAATACGTTACCATAAATCAAAGTCGTGCGAGACCTTTTCAATTAATTCTCGCTCGGGGCACAGAAATATTTGCATCAGAATATGTAATCTCCCTAACCGCCCATTGTTGGTTGTTCTTAGTCCGTAAAAAGGGTCAAGAATTGTTCGGGTAGCCATTGTGATACGGCGGCCATGTTTGTCTTTCTCGTTTGCGTATGTTCATATTTGATTTGAGCACGTTTGGGAAGGTCGGCTGCTCAGTTCAGAAAGTCCCGGTACGCGAAGATTTTTCGCTAATTCCCCTTTGGTTCGTACCTTTTCATTTATTGTTTCATTATCTCGGATATTATAGTCAATGTTAATATTTTTTTTTTCATAGTGTTTGTGCCCATATTCGCTCCTAGATGTCTGGTGTTCTGTACTATAACAATATACATAGCGAATCTTATACCGCAAATTTAGATTATTATTGACATAGCATTGGTTAATATGTATAATAACCAATATATAAATACCCTAGCCATTTGATTACATAAAAGGAACTATAACAGTATTAAAATATACTACATTGTTATTATCCCTAAATACATATTTGTATATTTAAAACGAATATACCTATGTGTATAATATATATTTTACACTGAACAATTTCTTATAAGTTAAATTAACGAAAAGTTAGTAGATTGACTGCGTCATTGGTCGAGTGGTTGGTTGCAAGCGCGACTGCCGATCGAGGGGCCCTGGATTCTATTCTCGGGTCGGACCCTATTGGAATAATAATACCTTCACCCTCTATTCCATCATCATCATCATCTGCCTATTGCAGTCCACTGCTAGACATAGGCTGCCCGGGAGGGTTTAGCCCATAATCGCCTCGCTGGACGTGCGGATTGGTGATATCAGAGCATGGCCTCTTGCAACACCTAAGCTGCTGCCCATAGACGTCTAGAGCATTTAGCTGTGTCTAGGCAGACAGCGCCATACCGTGAGCTGCCAGCGCCGGGTTGAGTCGCCTTTTACGACACTCTGTATCCCGGCACGGGGTTGGGGAATATGTATATTCCTAGTCCGCCCCGGTACAGATTATTTCCCCTATGTCCCCATTGTGGTACGTGTGATAACTGGTGAGAAGTGGGGGTGCGGTACACTCCTGTGCCTACCTCTTCGTGGATTACGCGCATGATGTTACGTAAATAAATAATAAGTAGGTAATAAAAATTGTAACATTTGTAAGCTATTCGCAATTCAATTAGTTGTGTAATTAAATAATAAAAATTATGATTACCATGGAATAACGGTTACATGGAATATTATTGCAAAACAAAACATTCCTAAGAACACCATAACGTAAAAACTAGATTGTCGCCACTAAATTATGTCATCATTAACCACGAATGACCATGGTTAATGAATCATATACATACCTATTTATAAATTAATGGTTAGTTTTGTTGTTTCCGATGATATTATCTTATAAATTTCGTCACGGTCACGTAGACACACAGTAGTGTACATGTAATTAATTATTTATTAATATCTACTAGTTAATTTGTACATTAATGACTCACAGTGTTATTCCATGACGGGACGCAAATGTAACTGGAGACACCTGAGACCATACTGTACTCCTCTGCCTACCCCTTGGGAATTATAGGCGTGATATTATGTTGTTACGATTTCAAATATTTAGTTATTTACGTGTTCTTATGGTATTCTATGTTAAAGTTTTATATACTTAAAGAACTGACAATAAATCATCAAAAATATTAAGAATTTTTACATGGTCGCTGTAATAGAAATTGTTCTAGAATAATAATATATTAAATCTTACTTGCAGTCAACTAAGTGATATGATCGCAAAAAAAATTGAATCAAATGTAACCATCCGAGAATCAAATACAAGCGGATTTCAAGCGGACTAGGTGATCGTTTTATCAACCTTGTCTTCTTCATACGGAATGAACAATTTTACTGTCATCGTTCTCTATACTCGTATTTCATAATAAAATGAGGATATATAAGTCGTTTTTGTAATTAATTATAATTCTAATTTTCTTAGAAATCTAAATTCCTTCAGAAACTGCTTTTCTTCGACGAGACTAAACGCACAATCCTCACCGACGAGGACGATTACGCTGCGCTCTACAAGTTAGGCATTAGGCAAGCGAAGTTCCTGCACGATTGACTGTTCTGTCTAACCTGATCTGGCTTTACACATACCGTGTTGAACCTTACCTAGTTCTGCAAGGAAGCGCCCACGGGTCAGTCACCCAGCAAATTTTTCTTCCCTTTGGGGGAACTTACAAATCAACTTACATATCGATATTGATCCTGGGAGTACCTATAATACTCTGCCTAAATGGCAGGAACCATTTGGGCTTGGCACGAAATTGGATGAAGCTGTAAAGGCCGTCAACAGCCTAAACACAATTAGAATAAAAAAAACGCTTAGCTTCGGTACGAGTTCTGCATTTGATACTTTAAATATACATTCCATAGTTCGTTGACCATCTCGATGTTCGTAATAAAAGTAGTCCAACTCTTCAGGGGAAGTTTCACTCAGTGTAATATACATATTTAAACTCAGATTAACATACTTGCCAATTTTACATAAATATGTCGATAAAAATTAAATAATTACCTAAATTATAATTTGTTATTAAAATTGTATGAGAATTAAAACATGATAATTGATAAATAAATAAAGGTATACGCTCAAACTGCATGAAATGTTAAACCGAAACAAATTATTAAACAATTCATGGAAGGTTATACAGAATATTAACAAGACCAGTAAATATATTATAGCGATTACGCACTTTTAATTAATTCGTGCAAATGGACAAGCGGTCTATAATTTAACGCGTGCAAATGAAAAAGTCAAAACAACGTAAATTAATTTCGCATAATAAAGCTCTTGTTACCGCGACAGAACGTTTGTGATATAAAATAGTATTTATTGGTCCAAAGCCATGTTATAAATGGTAGTTTTATATCATATTGTAAATAAAACATGGACCGTGACTGTAATCCTACTAAATTTACGCCCAATATGATAGTCACTTAATTTAAAAGACCATTTTTACGTGATTATATAATTAAATTATGTGCTCTATAGTGATGTATTTATTTCATATAAAAACAGTCATGCAAATCAACTGATGTTAATATGGTCCATAAACATTTCGCTCATTTGGTGCAACATTGACGTAAATGTATTTTTTTCAAAAATTGAGTTAAATGTAACAAATTACTTAAAAAGTTTAGTTACGTTTGGAAAAACATAGACCGTATTTAAGTATTACCACCATTTGATTACAAGAAACTAGGCAAAGGTGTTTTAAACAACAAGACATCACAAAGAAAATTAAAAAAACTAAAAATCACTTTTCTGTAATATTAGAAATACATATTTTAGTTACACCATTGTTCTACCAAATGAGCAATTTGTATCCTTACATAAAACTAAACTTATAGGATAAATCGATTACAAATATTTTGCATTGTTGCCTCATAGAGATACATACTGATACGAGTTTTTATTACATTTCTTATGCCTTTTTATATATTCTCTGTATTTGTTCTCTTTTTGGAACAGATTTTTAATCAATAATTAGTTCTACGGATTTAACATGTTAAAATGTTTCAGGCCGTGGATATCGGTTGGAACATATTATTCTCAATCAAAACTGTAGTAGTAGATTTCCTGTACTTAATAAACTCAACGCATTATTAGGACCCAAAGTTTAATTGGCTTATAAACACATGTGCATTGATGGAATATATTAACAGTACTGTCGAGTTCATAAAATATGTATAAAAGATAATAATTCCGACATATCATGTTGGTAATCACGTAATGTTGATATCGTGTTGGTAATACGTAACGTCGTAATTTTTTAATTTTTTAGTACTTTTTTTTAATAGTATTTTACTATCGGTAAGGGCAGGCACAAAACGTGGAGTTCCAAATATGTCCCTCTATCCTTACTGACCTGCCCCGTTTCTCCTTTACATTCATCATTCCCTTCATACGAGTACAAGCTCGCCGATTGCGGAGATCTCTAACTTCCCTATCAATCAAAAAATTACCTATTTGGTCAAGATAGGTGAGCCTTAACTTCCTCACTACCTGCGTCCATTGAAATCTACATTATATGTATATCTGTATTGTTATTATTTCAACGGTATATCTCTCTGCTAGTTCTAACCATTGTAATATATATGCCCTTTCTCATTTTTACACCTATGTATACTTTCTCACAAAGCATCCTTAACTCTGAATTACGAAGGCATTTGACCTACTAGTTATTATTAAAGATTAACATTACCTTCATGCACTTGATTCCTTCAGAATATACTAAAATTGTGCCTCTCATCTGATACGTCCCTCTGGTATGCCTGTACCTGGATTTTACTACATTGCACCAATGCTGATTGAAGCTGATGTACTTACTTACCTCTAACGAACCAACCGGTCTATCAGAAGATTTTTCAAACCACTCTCTAGGTTTGCTGAACATGTAACGAATGTTATCTAGCGATAGCAACGGGGCTCCGTTGTTTTCTTATCAAAGAACCCAATATTCAGTACATTGCTCAACTTCTTCAATACTTACAATTCATTACTTCTGCTTTACGTAACTATCTCGGACTACATGCAACATCAAGGCGGCTCCTAGTATCTATTTGGTTAACATCAGCGGTTAAAAACATATACCTATTAGCCTATTAAACTCATTTTCTTTCATTTACTAATTTTGATCATGTTCTTTCATTTATTAATTGAATAAAGTAGAGACATATTGCGTAAGTTATTGCTTAATAGTGATAGCCTGGTAGTTTAGAATTTAACTTTTCACTCCGAGGGGCCTGGGTTCAAATTCTAGCACGCACCCGTTCTTCAAAATATACATTTTAAGATTAAATGTCACATAATGTACCGGAGAAGGTAAACATCGTGAGTAACCCTGCATACCATAAAGTTCTCCACAATATTCCTTAAGGTGTGTGAAGTCTACCAATCCGCACTTGGCCGGCGTGTCAGACCGTGACCTTAACCCATCTCTTTCTTAGAGAAGATCGGTACCCAAGAGTGGAACGATAAAAAGGTTGAGAGTGAATACTTAATACATTTTTACCTATTATAGATACATGTATGCACTTTTCTATTACCAACTATATTTTCCAGACCATCTCGCCACGAAATTGCAGTACTTCACAGATCATTAAAACACCAATTGGCTCAGCTCTCTGGAGAGTTCCTATAAAAATTTTAGTTGGAGCCGATCTTGAAAGTCCTCGAGAAATATTTTCAACGCGGCCAAAGGCGTAACACTCCAGATTATAAGCGGTCTCGAATATAATCTGGCTCGGATCCAAGCGAGTTAACAAGCTCTCTTTTACACGTCAATATTATTTTAACATAGTTGTTAGAAGTACTTGTGTTTGATGTAGATCTACTCATTTTTTACGTATGTAGAGAATTCCATCGATTAGAAAATTTGTTTGTAACGTGATAATGTGTATAGGTCTTGTTACGGGTCAAATTCCGCTAACCTTTTATTTCTCAAGCCTAAAGTTGCATCCTGTAATTATAGACTTAATAAACTATTCTTCCACATTTGAAATGCGTCAATAATAATTTTAGTATGGTTATTATTGCATTCACATAAAATCTAAATGTAAGTTTCATAAGAATGCGTTTTCAGAGCCCGATTACTACAACTGGCACTAAACAAGCTAGGGAAAGTGGACTACCTCGTTGGTTTAATGCGACTGTTGAGCTAGAGGACTTGGGACCGACTACCGGGTCGAATATTATTATGTCTTTCTGACTTGAATTCCTGATGGCTGTTCGGTGTCTTAATTAGTGATTTTTGTATGGCAATAGGCTCACTTTCTATTCCATAGGACATATAACATAGCAGGTGAAAGCCACCATTACCTCCCTCTTAAGGAAACAAAGGCGTGACGTTGCTCTATATTAAATAAAGCAATCTAAATAACCTAATATAAGACATAATATAAATCTTAACCATATCGAAGTGCCAGCTTAAGTTAAAAAAAAACATTACTTTCAAACAGGTATTGTAATAATTTCTGGTGGACGGCGTCATCGAGATCCTTAAGATGCTGAACAAAAGAAAGTTGGATAAAACACTCCACTTGAACTGGCGCTTCTTCTCAGACGTCGTTACAAACAATGTTAGGATTTTATTGACGAGTAAACGAGAGCTTGTTTGCTGGCTTTGATCCAAGTCAGATCAAATTTTGCTATATTTCAAAGTATGAAAAGTCATTGTCCACAATCTGAACCTTTTCGAATATATGTACATACAATACTTGCTATTGAAAATGTACTTAACTGCAAAATTATTAAACACAAGATTAACAGCATAACTGTTACAAACAAAATTACTCAGAACTGATTTCGACCAGTCTCTTAGCGCTAATTTCAAAAGGATAGGTATTTTTTTGTAAATCGGAGCTAATTGTTCTTAGTAGAACAATTATATAATATGGGCCAATCAAAATTTCAAATAGCATTACCGCCCGCGGTAAGCGTTGCTGAAGTAACTAATAATGGTGGTGTAATTGTCACGGTTTAAAACTTGTTTAATAGCGCCAATTTGAATGAAACTTCCCCGAGGCCGTGTGAAAAGCTACAGTTGTTTTATAGTTGTTACCTTGCAGATGAAGAAGTCATTTGTTTAAACGAAACACAGGTAATGATAATAAATAAAATGGCATAAAATTGAAATTCAAGACTATGAATAACAGTCCATCTCAAAATAATACTGCTATCAGGCTTTCCATGTACATGTGCGAATAACCATAGGTATTTCAAAATACAGACTGCTAAAAAGCCAAAATTACTCACCCAAAATATATACAAAAGCCCATTCTGAGTGTCTGCATTTTACCTATAACTAAAACTTTTTAGCCATCAACAAAATGTGACCACAATTTCGAACAATGCTCAATCTACTACCTTCCCTGCAAACGACTGCACCAACTTCCATGCCCGTTTCAAACTGTCAACTGAGCTCCGAAACTTTTTTTAATTAATAACCCTCGCATAACGGCGATAACTCACTAATCTGCCACCGAAACAGCTGTTTTGGCATTATTCACGCGCTGCCCCTACGGCCAGTAATTGAAAATAAACAGTGGACAGAAACGTGTGATTTATTAACAGCGTCCATGCCTACGTGGCTGCAACGCCGAATTGTCGATCACGAAAACTCTGACATCACGAATGAAGTACTTCATTTTGTGTATGCACGCTTTTAAAATACTTTTTCAACAACATTCTTATAATCTTCTTCTTATACTAGTAATTACTGTTCATTTCATAATACTCGTAGAAGTAAAAAGTAACATCACGCCTGTAATCCCCCAAGGAGGTAGGCAGAGGAATGAAGAACACTCCCACGTTCTACCAGTTACTTTTATGTCCCACTAATGAATAGGTGGTGAGCCTATTGCCATACACCGGCCACATATCCAGACTCCGAGCCACTACTAGAAAATCTAAATTAGAAAACATACTAGTGCTCGACGCGGGAATCGAACCCAGGACCTCCCGTTTGGCAGTCGCACTTGCAACCAACACGACCAACGAGGCAGTCGACGTTAGCAAAATATTTCTTGAAAGCTGTTGCCATGGCTTTGTTGAACTCAATTTTAGTATTGTTAATCATTAAATATTAAACATTACGTTTCATAATTTTCGAAGTCGTTTATATTTTACGATTACATAATGGTTTCTAGGTTACAACCCATCCTCATACTTTGGCAAGAGAAATGTTGAGCTGCACCAACATTATTTGTATCTATAGGCAATACTCGGTTTCTAAGTCAGTTTAGAGCTTGAAACGTTGACACTGACGCCTATAAACGTTTTGCTTTTGTCACAAACCCATACCTCGCTGACTTCCGTACTGCTGCTGTATTTGAGCTAACCTTATTTTTGAACAGTCGCAATATGTTTGTGTGATATTAATTTTTTTGTTCCACAGTTTAAAATACTTTGCGACAAGTTTTTGTCATGGAGTATATTTAAAGGTAAATTCTCAAGGTTTCAAAGGACGGACACTTCTAATTGGTCTATCATCAATGCACATGAGCTATCTCTATCTCTTTTTAAATTATTTCAAACCCTTCAAAACCTGTCAAATTATTAAACCCTTCGGATACTTTGTTTCTTTTCATCCTTTATCTTGAACATTAATGCAATTTTTTGCTCCACCAGTTACTGCTACCTAGTACTATTTGCGGAACTAATTACTATTTGTTTCCAAGAAATGTTCACTTAGTTGTCATGAATTTGTGTTAAATGAAAATGAAGATATCTTAAACTAACCTACCTATAGGTATAAGTAAATACATAATACGCTTTGTTTTTCTTTGTTACATGATTAGTACAATATAATGCTAAGTAACGACTGTAATTTTGTTTTCGTTAAAAGTCGCCGTTCCCCTTCAAAATTTTTGCTTTTTTCTGTACTTACAACCAAAATTGAAACAGATTTCCACCCTCTCTCCGTGTTATCTTTAAATTTCCCCGAGCCTCATCAATGTTTGGAGCAAATATTCCGCTATATTTTTACTCCAAATTTTTCTGGCCGGTGAAAAATCTACTGAATTTTTTCCATTGCCGATAGATCCAAACACCGTAGTGAAAATATTTTGCGAGGTTTCATTGAAAACTAATACGGGATATAATGAAATGGCAAAGTCTCATTAATTGATTATTGATTATGTAAATATCAAACTATGTTCCAGTAATAGGTTTTCGTCCAAATTATATTGAACTTTAATACATGTTAATTACATATTATTATAGCGTTATTGTACGTTTATTCCTATTCTATTGTACATTTGGTAAAACCCCTGTTTTTTATTCTGACTGCATACGTATAGTTATAAAACGTGGGAATTATACAGCTTTATCTTAATGTCCGCAATTGTTTTGCACAAAAGCATTATCTGTTCGTGTGAGTACGAATAAAGAAGGGCTTAATTCTAGGAACCGCTAAGCTGGTGCTTAACAAGGTAATCGTAAACTAGGGTTGATCGACACGATGCAGATTACTTCGGGCACGTGCAATGTTGTAACCGAAGTCGAGATTTACGGCGTCGTGCGCGATTTGTTTGTTGCTAATTTAGCGGTAATTCCTTATGGATAATTATATGTATATTAAGAATGTGAAAAGCACAGTAATCTATACATTCACTCGACGCCACGTGTCTATATACGAAGTAAATAATTCCGTACCATAAAAACAAGCCCGGATCGTTCGCGCAATAAATGGAGCTATTCATCTAATCTCAATAAAAACGGTCAATGCCTCAGAGCGTCGAAACTTATTATTTCCTACTTCACAACACTATTATATAGCAATAACCATAACAAATGATCATCTACCACCAGCTAATAAAATATATATTTAGGGGAGTGATTGATCGCCGCCGTTGACGTGGGGACGGCGTCGATCAGTCATCCGATATCGTTCGGCCTGGCTTCTTGATTTGACGCTTTGACGATTCTTCACGTGACAGGAGCGCGAGTATCGTTTCCGGTACGCGTGTGTCGATAAAGTTAACGTTTCCACGATAATAGTACAGCTTGGGAATGTTTCCAAACTGTATTGGAATGTAAATTGATCTTTAGATCGTTTTTTTTAGTTTTTTCAATATTTACGTATTCCACGCTTGCCTCGTTGGTCGTATCGTTGGTAGTAAGCGCGACTGCGGAACGAGATGTCCTGGGTTCAAATCCCGGGTCAGGCGCTATTGGATTTTTCTAACTTACGAGTTTCTAATAGTAGCTAGAGGTCTGGGTATGTGCTCGGTGTATGACAATAGACTCACCACCTATTCCATAGTGGGATGTACACGTATCTGGTGTAACATGGGGGTGTACTACACCCCTCTACCTATCTTTTCGGCGATTACAGGCGTGATATTATGTAAGGGTATTTATTTCGTAACTTAAATTTTAAATGATAAAGAATAATTATTCATTTATAATTAGTTAATAAGTTCGTTCTTCGTACGACGTTGTACGACGACGTACGTACGTTGGACGTTGTACGTTGGATACGTCCCCTCGTATGTCCAAGGTGGCATAGTATGTACATATATCAATTATGTCACATACATAATGTCGGTCATGTGTGTCAAGTATTACTAGATTGACTAAACCCGTTATTAATAAAATAAATGTTGATGATGAAGAATTGTACTTTGAATTATATTTTAATAAATTGAAGCATACGTTTTATTTAAGGCCATTTGGTCTTAAAGTTATTGTGGATATAGGATTCAAAAATTAAGCGCATTATAATAATTATTACGTCTTTTCAAATGCTATGAATTATTTCAATGAGTTTAATGTAAAGACGATTCCTTTGTGCTAGTTGTGGTGTATTTGGTATATAGGTCAAGTGTTTCAACGATTTCGTATTTAATTAGACGTTGCTGAAATGCATAATAGTTTCTATATAACGGAAACAATAGTAGAAATTTTTATCATTACTCTTTTTATGGATAGTATTTTAGACAGTTACCGTTTGGTTTACTTTAAATTATTTTCTAGGATTTTCGCATAGTTTTTAGGGATGGATTCATTTATCCTCTTTTGACTAAGTTACTCACAAGTTCTCCGCCACTGACTTTAATGAAATTTTAATTGCTCAATGACATACCTACATGAGTCTCGACTCGCACGTCCGGCGTGGGAATTATGGGCAAAAAAAATTCGTATATGACAGCGTCGTACAAGGGTATGCAGCGGACTGACACTTGCTAATGTGGAGATTTGTTGTGAACGATATTCGCTAATATCACTAGTTTATGAACACGTCAAAATATAGGTTTGTAAAATAGTTTTATTGCATATGACCACGGTTGGGCTAGACGTGCTTGACGTGATATTGAATCGATTTGGGCAAAAACATTGCGTTCGCCATCGTGCAGTGGTCACGACTATGCACTACGTTCACTTTTCGACAATTGAATGTCGGAAACTCAGTACGATATAAGTGGAGTTGGTATACAAAGAAAATATTTAAAGAATTTTACATATTATATAATTATGTACATAATTTTAGCCGCCAACATTAACGGAAGGGTTTTACTATCGTTTACTCAAACTATTTAATATTGAACGAACACCCACGTCAAGGATGTGTCTTAGCGTTTCAGAGCTCGTAGATACGGAACTACTACTTATATATATCGTTACACGGTACAGGACTCACGGCTCATAGTTTAGTGTATTTTGCAATGAGGCATGAAAGCGGTATATTATATAATCAATAGAATATATAGCTTGCTCGCTGGTGGAGTGGTTGCAAGCACGACTGCCAACCGAGAAGTACGGAGGCCGGATTTAAATTTCGGATCAGGTGCTATTGTTTGATTTTTCTAACTAGAATTTCCCATTAAAATTCTTGTAGTGGCTCAGAGTCTGGATTGATGTCCGGTGCAATAGGCCCGCGCCACCTATTCCATGATGAGACATAGAGGTAACTCGTGAAATGCAACTGCAAATTTCTCAAATTTTTGTGGAGAAACGCATGTCAAACGTTAAGAGCTTAGCAGATCGTAGGATATTTGCATTTTCCGTTTATTTATTTCACTAAAATCAAAACTTGACATAGAAAACAGCGCCCATTCTAAAATAGTGGGACAAACGTATAAAAAGGGAAATGAAAATATTTTCCACAAATCGTTGCATGTTTATTTAAGCGCTATGAATGTGCCCTTTTCATAACATAAAATATCTCATTCCTAGGTATTACAGATCCGTTCATAAAAATATTTCTCTACAGTCCACTTTGAAAAGGGAGATATTCTTATTCCACACTGATCAACGATTTTATAATTCAAATAAAATGGTGGTGTCTCTTTCTAACGTGGGCACGCGCGAAGTAATATACATATTTACGTATGCGGGTAGGTACGCCATTTTCGCCGTTCTATAGCTATAGAGCCTTTTAATCCCCTTTAACCGTGAGAATTTTGCCTTTTATATACGTTAAAATATTTACATGGCATACAGAACTACAGTGAGGCATGTGAACGGCTTACTGTAGTACTAACATGTAAATCTCAACGTACATGTATCTACATAGATGATACAAAATGAAACAGTTTTGTTAAAGGGTCGGGGAATTAGTGTAGTCAAATACGAATGTGTCGTTATAGCGTCGTTTATTTTCAACTGGTTAGGCGAGAGTAAAGGGCATTTGGTAAATTGAATACGCTCCTCCACCGCACGACCAGCCGATCTCCTGTCCAATAGAGCGCTCCGTGATTCCGTTATTGGCATCGGACGATCCTTACGCAAAAACAATGTAAATACGAAATTGATCGGACGAGGCACCGAGAGCGAACGAGAATAAAAAGGACCCAATTTAAATATATTCCTCCCTTAAACGCTAAGCGTGATAAAAATACGGGCTACGTTGACTACGCCACCGCTGAATTGAATTTTATTATATTTATATGCGCCAAATGGCGAATGAATCACTCGCGGTAATATATCTCTCGTCGTGATGCAAAACACGTTAGGACACACACACACATTGGTTTTGTTTATTTACATTTCATTACAGTATTTTATATCAATCGTACCGAATACATGCTGACATTGTATAACATAGCAGGTGAAACGTGGGAGTTTTACTACACTCCTCTGCCTACCTGTTCGGAATAACACAGGCGTGATGTTTGTGTATATTATGTAACCAGTACATAAAAACAATATCGATATCACATACTTAAAATATATTATTATATATTATTATATATATAATATATTATTATTAATATATATTATTATCACTCATAGAAAAACAACACGATTAGATGTACGTATGTCCAAACCGTTCCAGGATAACTGTGGGTAGTCATTCGGACGTTTAATAAAGCTGCCGTGTCACACGCAAACGACGCGGGTAGGACACGTCCCATCCCGTGCGTTCAATCTTCGCAACCATTTACAGAGAGCAGCGATATATCTGAGAGGTGTTTGATTAACGGTATCATGTTTTGTGGAACTCGATGTGTTCGTGTAATATGCACTCGTATGTATATAGATATTACTAAAAACGGCACCGAACCATCTTCTTTTTGTTTCTTAAAATAACTTGCTTTCATTTCGTTTTGGTCTGTATCTGTTCGCGGTGGTTCGATGCTTGTTTTATGCGGACTTCATATACAATGTTGACCGCCTCGTCCGTCGTGTTGGTTGCAAGTGCGACTGCCGATCGGGAGGTCCTGGGTTCAATTCTCGGGTCGAGTTCTATTAAATTT
>DWDV01000418.1:0-16995 GCA_018245615.1 Mimoniades ocyalus | reverse complement strand
GGTATAATATTACCTACGTATGTGTTTGCACGTATGTTTAGTTATAATAGCATAGAGGCCACCCCTCTGCAGGTCCCTTAATGAGTACTCAGAGGGCATCGAATGCCAAATATCACCTTAACTCTCTTCAGCTCTTCAGTCGTGCGACACACCTATTTTCGATACTTAATTCCCCATCAGTCAAGATAGGATGAGTCTTGGTCTCCTTATTCACGAGAGTAAATTAACATACGCATTCTATGTCCGTTTTGTCATTCTTTCAACATCTATTTTCTACATGTCCGAACCGTACGAGCATGCCCTTTCTCATTTAATAGCCGGAACTTATAGTCCGCTCCAAAGTGATCGAATCTATAAGGTACGGATGATACAATCCCGTCTCGCGTATAGCTGGAAAATTCAATATTAATGCGACGACGACATAAGTTTAAACTTTTAATATCATACTGAGTGTGTCAGGTGTTCTCGAAATATAACTGACAATAATTTTGCGCAGTCTGTATTTTGAATATCGTCTAATGCAACATATGGTATATTAGCTACATCCAAAAATGACCTTAATAACCATACGTGTACAGTTCAAAATATTTTGTTACGGATAATAAAATTTGAATATATACAGATTTTCTAAATACGATCATAACGCTTTAAAAATAAGGTCGAAAACAGCAGAAAAAGCGTTTGTGTAGAATTTCGATGCGATAGAAAGTAGTCTTATGCCTTACACGATAAGGTCGAATATGTTTGGCGGGTAGTTTGAAATTGAATTATTTTAGACATACGGTGTTGAAGTCTCAGTTAAATTATACTTAGGTGAGATTAAATAGGAACTGTCAAGCGTGAACCGTAAGATTCCCATAGTAAAGGTGACATTATATTTATGCAGAAATTTGATATTTATCGGTATGAATCCGAATGTATTACAATAACAATTATTAAATGGATCATTAAAATAATCGCCATTCATATCTGGTTCGTGAACATAAATTTACAGTGTTGTATTAAAAAATATACATGCGCTGTAATAACCATTTACCGTGGTAAATTGTGTAGACTGTTTTATGAACAAAACATCTACATAAAACATTATGTTGATTGAAAAGATTTATTAACTGTAAGCAACTATTTAGTTACATTAAAAATAAATAAATAAAAGCATTTTGGACAAACGAAATCGTTGGTCGTGTGGGTTCTGGGCTTAAATCACGGGTTGGGTGCTAATGGTCTTTTCTAATTTTCATTTTGTATTAGTGACTCGGAGTCTGGATTTGTGCCCGGTGTATGGCCATAGACGTACCACCTATTTCATAATGAGACGTAAACGTAACTGGTGTAACGTGGGAGTGTACTACATTCCTCTGCCTACTTCTTCGGGGATTGCAGGCATGATGTTCACTTTGCTGTAACTCATCACTAGATGGCGCGGAAACCTATTAACTTCACTGTTTTACTCATCGCCATCAATGTTTCTAAATACATATTCATATGTAGGTATTTAAGTGTGAATCATATTTCCGATTCATTAGTTAGTCATTGACAATTCAATATAGGTATTTGACAATAAATTGAATCATTGATTGAATTAATAAGCGTCTTTTTATCAGGGTCATGTATTTTAAAATAATTTTATTATCTACTGCGTTATGATCGAGGCATCGAACCAATAATCTGGATAAGTCAGCGAGATTTTACTATTAGTGTACCACTACTAGGATGGATAAACTATAACAATGCAGAAAGTTACAAAAAGATTTATTTAACTTTATTTAAATATATGTTCTTATTACAATGATAGCATCTGTTCACGAACATTGCAGTGGACAGATTTACGATCCATTTTGCCGCTGCAGGCAAATTTATTACCACTCGTGACTTGTAGCTGACTCTGTGGACATAACAGTATCGAAAATTGCATGGCTTTGGCTCACTGTGTCACAATAATGACAGTTTAAAAAAAGCATGCATTTAAAAAATATAATGCAGATTAAAAAATGCTAACTACCCATTAATATGTAACGTTCACTACAATTTCCAAGTGTTGTCTCTTGTTAATACGAGTAGATACGGTATTATTCATTCTATAGGTATCAAGAATTAGGTACCTTAGGTTAACGCTAAATACAGTTTTAATATTTAATATGATGATAGGCAAGTCAGGCATTAACAAAAGTACATTAAATTTTGTTGATATTTACGTGATTTTATAATGAAAAACTGTTTAGAACACGAAGAAATAATGCGTATTTATGAACATAATGTTCAACACTTACAACGATCATCTGTGCAAAGGGAATAGAAAGAACAAAATGTTGCCAACCTAAACGGCATAGAATATACAGATAAAAAAATTGCGTTCAAAATCACCAATACATTTTATCAGTCTTTCGTAGATTAATTAAATTTCACGCCATTATAATTTAAAATATAAATTTCAATAATACGTTGTAAGCTTAACCGCATCATTATAATCAATTCAAACGCTGAAATACCCGCAGTTTTTTCTCGACATTATGATGATATCGAAACTGCTGTAATTTTCCTGCACAAATTTTTAAATTTCGCTATTAATCAGTATTAGTACTGAAATTTGAAAATCAATAATTTTCCTACGTAACAACACGCCTGTAATCCCCGAAGAGGTATGCAGACTAGTGCGTTACACTGCCACTTTTCACCAGTTAAGTTTACGTCTCACTATGAAATAGGTGGCGAGCCTATTTTCATACACGGGGCACAAAGCCAGACACCGAGCCGCTACAAAAAATATCAACATAGAATACACAATACATGAATCTCTCTTTCTCCTATATACATAATTATGATGGAACAAAATAATTATATTAATATGAATATAGTACTCCATGGATTTACGTAAATAGATCGTAAATACGCTTGCCCTTGTTTGTACTGATGTAAATGTAACAGGTTAAATAGGTCTGCGGTGACAGGTGCAGTAGACACGCAGTAAAAATAATTATGAACTACTTCCCCTCTGTTATAGTAATGTTTTTGAGTTTAGACCGTTATCTGCCTGCCCCCTCCGTCGCGGTTCGACGCTCGGCCGAGGCTGTGCACGTTTTTGGACGTAAAAATTACCGTACGTGTCGCGTCATTGTTTTATGAGTTATATTGTGTAAAATGAATTCAATCTCGTCATCTCATTAACCCACTCGCAATGTACGAATGGACAGGACTTGGTCTGTTTAGAATGAGAAACATCAAGGCCATAGTGTGCGCTGGACAAGTGCGTGTTCGCCGATTTCATACCGTTGTGACTTCATATCCCTTATATTGCGGAAACTCACAGAAGACTAGGTTTTCTCAATTTCCATCGCATTTTGTCCATCGTCGTTATACATAGTAAGTAATATTTAACAAAACTAATTAGTAAAAAATAATTTTGTCCGAGATTTCATCCCTTAACCTCTAGGGTGGTAGGCAGATTTATAAATCAGTGGACTATGATTTTCAGCATAATTGAAGTGTAGCCTTTACTATATAAATGTTATTACAAGAATGTTATACATAATTTCACTTCTCATGATCAAACGAGAGTGATGAATGTTTTATATAAATACTAGCTGTGCCCGCGACTTCGTCTGCGTGGAATTCTAAAATTGTAAAATATATATTATGTAAATTATACATACATATATTACATATCATATCATTTTGATACGTTGAGGTAAACGAGTTAGAAGCGGATGAAAAATGGTGTGAGAAGCAGATGAGAAGCGGGTGAGAAGGGGGTGAGAAGCTGGTGAGAAGCGAGTGAGAAGCGGATGAGAAACGGATGAAAAGCAGATGAGAAGCGGGTGAGAAGCGAGTGAGAAACGGGTGAGAAACGGGTGAGAAGCGGGTGAAAAGCGGGTGAGAAGCGAATGAGAATCGTGTGACCGATTAACGGACTGCATGAATGACATGAATCATTTATAAATAAAAAAATAACACGTCAGTTGCTATGGTTACCACGAATGTGTAAGTAAAAAATAACATGTCGGGTTACTATGGTAACCAGGAACGCCACCTGATGAGAGAAATGTGAACTACCGGACTTGCAAAGTAAATTGCTGATTTTTAATTTAAAAACATTTTCTATCTGATCAAATTGTGAATCTATACAATTCTCGAATCAAGGCAATCACGCACACAAAATTTCATCAAAATCGGTCCAGTCGTTTAGGAGGAGTTCAGTCACATACACACGAACACAAGAAATATATATATTAAGATTATATCTACACATTTTTTATTTTTCAAATAATGTTCAATGGATGACCTATTTCGGTGCTTTTTTCTTAAATCTCGTAACAAATTGAAATCGTTCATTTCAGTTTGTAAAATTCAAGTGCTTTTTGTGTCCAAATATTTTGTTTTTAAACAGAAAATTTCTCTTTAAGTAAAACAAATTCGAATAACAAGTAATTTACGAATCAAATTTTTTATCAGTATTATATGACAGAAAGAGGTGATGGCCTAGTGGTTTAGATTTGAGCTTCATACTCCGTGGGCGTGCAGTTCAAGTTTCGGCACACCTATAACGCGTTACATAGCTATGTTTTATTTAGTTTCGAATACTACACGATTTCACAATGCAGGAGAACATTTAATAAGTTCTACGTACTGTAAAGTTCTTCATAATGTGTTAAAGTGTATGAAATGTACCAATTTACACTTGACCAGTGACAAACTATGGCCATGGTCGGTCTCATTTCAAAACGAGACGACAGTGTAACAATAATCAAAGGGTTGGTAATGTTGATGAACGATGTGTGCAAAATTTCGCCTTAGAACCATGTTCTTTTATGATACTTAACATCACGCATGTAATCCCCAAAGAAGTAGGCAGAGGAGTATAGCACACTCCCACGTTTTACCAGTTACGTCTACGTCCCACTATGGAATAGGTGGTGAGTCTATTACCATACACCAAACTCATATCCAGACGCCGAGTCTCTATTAGAAAATCTAAGTTAGAAAAATCCAATAGTGCCCTACCCGGGATTTGCCTACCAGTCGAGTTTGCAACCAACACGATCAACGAGGCAGTTGTTCTGTTATATTAGACCTAAGAATAAAAACTAAACAAGGCTTTAAGACCGTAATTCTTGTATTGTCCTATTGTACAGCTCAGAACAGCGCATGCGCGAACACCAGCGCACGCAGCACGCGGGGCCCGGCGCGCTCAACAACGGCGGCGAGAAGAGATCCACCATCAAGGACACCAGGGAGACGAAAGCGAGGCGCAACGAATGGAGGATAACGAAGATGGTGCTGGCCATCTTCCTCTCCTTCCTCGTCTGTTACCTGCCCATCACCATCGCTAAGGTGGCCGATAGCCACGTTCATTTCCCAGGTAACATCACATAGTCGAGTCTATCTCCAGTTTAATCTATCCTCTCCTACCCTTACCTGGCCTAAGACATTTTAGTACACTTTTACCTCACATATCGGTAGACTTATATCTGTACAGGTGTAAACTATTATCATATTTTCAGTACAAGAAAGTAAAAAAACTACTTTGCTGACTGTTACACCCTGATACGTAAAGCTGGTTGTACCTATTACAAAAACCATTAAACATATTTTTAGCTGTCCACGTATTGATATTAAAACAAGTCGTGTTATGTACTGAAAGGTGTAGTTAGACATCAACGTGTTTACCAGAGGTCACTTTAGGTGTAGAAATCTGTCGGCATCTATGGTCTTAACCCTTCTCAGATAAAGATGAGATTCCCTTCTCAGATTTCCCTAAGATGCTACATCTTAGGCAACATCTGGCTCGCCACTAAGTGAAATTGTAGTGAAACGCGAGTCTATTGCTATGAAACATAGACGTGCATATTTCGTCATTACAATATACGTAACATTTCGTACGTGGTATCGATGACGGCGCGCGGCCCGCAGTGTTCCACGTGGCGGGCTACCTGCTGCTGTACGCCAGCGCGTGCGTCAACCCCATCATCTACGTGATCATGAACGCGCAGTACCGCGCGGCGTACGCGGCGGCGCTGTGCTGCCCCGCGGCGCGCCTGGCGGGGCTCACCAGCGGTGCGTATCCCCCGGCGCGCGCGCGGCCGCCCGCCGCCGACCGCGACCGAACCTCGGCCCTCGCCTCCTATGTCCGCACCTGAAGGTATCGTCTCGTGCCACGCCGGGGCCCGTCGGGTGGGTAGAGAGCACAGAGTGCCGAATACCTCTATCCCTCCAGACCTGACCGGACCTTTTCATTACTTTTTCTGCAGTTGTCTTGAGAGAAATATTTGAACTCAATAGTTTTCAAAAAAAGAAGCATTGACAATTTTGTATTCAAAATTAAAATACGACTTATACCTACCTACTTTAATTTAAATGCGGATTTTATATTAACAAGGCCGGAATGTTCGTCCGTCTCATAGACGATCCGAGTTGTCCTCAAGTTCCGAGTAAAGAAATTTTTCTTGTATTCGATTTTTAAAATCGATTGCCCAAAAACGTTAACGCCAATATATAGTCTGCAATTCTTTTTAGAGAAATGGAACGAGCGTCACGGGTACAGCTACAGCAACACGCGCACTGCGCTCAGCCAGGTGTCGCTGGCGGAGGCGGCGCCGCGCGCGCCGGCTCGCAGAGAAACCTAGTGCCGAAGACCACGAGATTCCAGCTCGACCGCTACGACGAACGGGCGGGTCGGACCACGTAGCGACTTGCATTCAGCCTCAGTAACACATACCAAAGAGTATTAATTTTTTTTTAAACGCTTTCCTGCACAGAAATATTCACTAATTCTAATCTTAGCGAACACGTACATGTTTAGTATAAATAGTTTTGAATTTTATAAAGTCGAACCATTATTGTATTTATGTTTTACCTCATATTATATTACACTTGGAATTTTTTTTCCAAATTAAACATATCTATACCGATTATTAGATTCAATACAAATTTTAATATAAAATAATTCACTCATGTCATCGTATTACTAATTTTTAAAACCATTCTAAGGTCACTGTAGGTCCCATCCGTCCTACTAACAAGCGGCAAGTAAGTAATTATATTATGAGAATGTAAATATAATGGTGCCTATTTATAATAAATAATAAGTTGTAATACGATAATGTTCGTTATATTTTATGTCTCTATTTACCGGTTGTGTATTATTAATTTGTATATATAGAATTCGTGCCGGTGCAATATTGAGTGTTACATTCCAATACCATAACTACAGATAATAAATGAAAAACATTCCAATTTACGTTTACGTATAATAAATATTTTCGCCAAAGATTACGAATAATATTTTGTACAAATGCTCAATCTTGTCTGTCAATGAAATTCTTATCAGTATTGTAATATGATTTTTATACTTTATCATAGAAATTAAGGAAAATGAAAGTTTAAACATAATGCCATATTAAATGTAAGTTTTAACACATATGTAGCATATGTAAAGTGTTAAGCAGGTAACCATTGAAATGTAAGTTAATACGTTATTTATTATTATTTTTATTGTTAATATCTATTTAAATACTGTTGTTCGAAAAAATAAACGAAGTACGAACCTATGGTTTGTTTTATTTTTTTTATTATACGTAACGCGCCTGTAATCCCCGAAGAGGTAAGCAGAGGAGTGTAGTATACTCACACGTTTCACCAGTTACATTTAAATTCCACTATGAAATAAGTGGTAAGCCTATTGCCATACACCGGGCACATTTCCAGCCTCCGAGTCACTACTAGAAAATCTAAATTAGAAAAATCCAGTAGTGCCCAACAAGGAATTAAAAACCAGGATCTTCCGATAGGCAGTAGCTTTAGCAACTAACACGATCCCCCTTTTCCGATTTCCCCTTGCCCAATCCTAAAATTTCGTGCCGCACCTTTATGAAGTTTATTCCATGGTACTAAACAAGAACACCAATAAGATTTTTTTTTGGAATTTTGATACTTTTCACAACAGGCAATTTGTAATTACATGAAGGCTGTAGCCATTTCCTAATATTAAACAATTTCCATAAAATTGAATAAAAATTTTGTTAATTTAAAAAGAGGGGCTTACCGCGTCATCGTCATCGGACAAATTTTAATAATTGTTGATTTTCTACAAGCTGGATAAACGTAATATTTTATCAGTATTAAAATTGTAATAAATATATCAAAAAAATCGAACACTGGTGGAAAAAAAATACATACTAAATTTCTCTGTCTACCCGTTCGTGCAAATATAAAAGCGATGTTATATTATTATTATTATTAATTTAATTGGCTACTAATGAATGAGCTCACAAGCTAAGCATTGAATTACAATTTCCCAATGCATTTAAGCATCGTCCATCATAATGGGGAAACATCATTCATATTGGAAAGCATAGCAAACGCCGCGATAACAAGATGCCAAACAAACAACATCGAAACAATTAATGTCAATAAAATATCGTAATCGTTGAAATTTTTAAGAATGGCAATTCTATATATCACTTTATTTGTAGTGACTTGCTTGCTCGATTGTTAATTCCAAAAAAAATTATATGGCTAATTATTATCATAAATAGCCTATGGTACAGCCATGGAATATCACAATTCACCTACTTCTTATTTTAGTATCTTATTTGGTTTCTTAAATTAACAAAATGAAATATTTCATTAATTAAGTAACAGTAAATATGTATATTATTTTATCATCATACTAAAGTACAATTTGGCAAAACCTTGTTGACTGTTTCTAGTTATCAGAAAGAACGCATAGTATACAGATACGTCATTGAATAGTAATGAAATATTTTGCATTCTGTTCTTAACGAATAAGAGATTTTCAGTTTGTACTTTACATTCTGGTAATTTCATTTACTGCGAAATTAAAATATTTTTCTGGGAAAAATTAATTGTGTGCTGCCATTTCCATGTCAATTAATGCCATTGTCATTACTAACTTAGCCATAAATACTTTATAATACGGACCTAAACATCGAAACTAAGCCTATCACGAAATTTAATGTATTATCTGTGACAGTTGTCAAATTTCCAAGATGAAGCAAAAATTGTTTCGGCATTGTTTTTAGCTTTTTTTTCGATGATAGCGTGCTGCTTTACATTTAGTTTTAGGCTATCATACAATCGGAGTGTCTTAATCTAGAATTTTACAAAAGTGGTCCTAGTTTAAGCATAAATAAGTTAATATTTTCAATCGTTCAACATGGATGATGTCGATGGCGAAGTGGGTCAGAAGATGCGGGTAAATATTCTGAAATTCCAATTGAAAGATCCATTAATTACGTATATTTAAAACAAATAAACTAATTAGAAACGTAGCTACAAATATATATAAGCTTACATTTATGTAAATACACATAAAAAATAGACAATAATGCCGGGAACGACATTCTTCTGTTCCTCACCCTTGATCACTCAAAAGACAGAACTGAAATAATATATTTAGTAGAGTATCTATCACATGACAAATTACATGTTAATTTCTAAGGTCTAGCAAGAACTGTTTTCAGAGTAAATAAATAAAAATATTACAGTAGCCTTGCGGAAAACTAACTCGCTAATGTTATTTTGTCGCAACAAAATATACTAATTATATCTTGTAATATTAAAATGTATACCAAAATATCAAATATTAATGTAATATCAAGGTAATTGCCTTGTTGGTCATGTTACGTTTTTGAATACAGTATTTTGCCATTTCATTATTTTTGTTACAGTCTGCCATCAAGGCCAAGCTGACAGAGCTAGGTTGTTATGTTGGTAAGAATGAACACTAAACCTCTAATTACTTAATAGTTGCAACATGACCAATGATTGCCTGGTTGGTCATGTTGCTTGCAAGCACAACTCCAAATCGGGAGGTCTTGGGTTTAAATCCCCGGGCCAAGTACTATTAGACTTTTCATATTTAGATTTTCTAGCAGTGGCTCGGAGACTGGAAATATGCCTGATGTATGGCAATAGCTGACAATACACTCACCACCTATTTCTTAGTAGGTTCTAAATGTAACTGGTGAAATGTGGGAGTGTATTACATTTGTCAGCCTATCACTTTGGGGACAGATGTGATGTTACTTTTATGGTATTGAGTATGTATATCTTGTTACACCTAACGCTGGTTGCTTGTCTAGATCTGCCTGATGGTACATTTGTTGTAGCTAGCCTAAAACTAGAACACTAGTGACGAAACAAATTTCTGTTCTTATTTTATTCAAACAGTTCCCAATAGCATCAAGTAAACACCAATGTAACATGAGAGTACTTTAAGACAGGAGGGTTACTCCTAGTGATTATTTTTTAATTTATAAAACCACTTTTCATATTCACTCCTATTAATATTACAAAATATAATGAAAGTTTTAATCTTTGTATCATAATTTAAAATAATGAATTCCTTGCAGATGATGAACTCCCAGATTATGTAATGGTTATGGTTTCAAACAAACGTACTAGGTTGCAAATGGAAGATGATTTGCAACTGTTCCTAGGGGATAACACAGAGTTGTTTGTGAATTGGCTACACCAAGTGCTGAAGAAACTACAGGAAGTCAGTGCTGCTCCATCATTAAGTATGACTACCTATATAAAAAATATTTTCAATTTTTTATTGATAAGAGATGTTTGATTCCATATTACTTATGCCAACAGCTAGGTAGCTATATTTCACAACATATATAACCTAGGTTTTGTCAAGATAAAGTTCATCTTATGACAAATTTGAAATATATTACACTAGATTATCATCAGGAAAGGTGGTGGACACATACTAGCATATCATAGAATTATATTATGAAATATAATATATTATATTACATTATTATATTATATTCTTAATAAAAATTCTCACTTAAATAGGGCTAAGGTTCTGATTTAAAAAAATCTGGAGTTCTTTAATCAATCTGTTCAATGGTATTTCGTCTCAAATATTAATAAATAACATACAAATATCATAAAAAGCTTTTATACACTTACAGGAATATCAGAAGTGGATAAGAAAGTACTTAGAGCAAAATCAAAGGAAAAAAAATCCAAAGACAAGAAGGAGAAGTCTAAAAAGAGTGATGGCTCTAAAAAATCTAAGAAAAAAGCCAAAGCAAAGGCTCATAAAAAGAAGGATGAGAAGAAAAAGAGTAAAAAAAAAAGCAAACATGAAATGATTCGTCCGAACATCCCTCCCTTACTAATGAATATTGAGAAGGAATCTGAACCATCAATTACAGATGTATTTGCAGGACAGATCCTTAAGAACCATGGTGTTATGCTTGAGCCACTCAAAGATGAGTCAAAACCTGTAGATTTGACGCCAGTGGTAAAAGAAGTAAAACGACCTATTGTACCTATTATTGATCCAGCCAGCATACCATCACAATCTACAGGATCTGTAACTGATTTAAAAAGTCCAGAATCAACAGAAGCTGTTTTGTCAGAATCGGAAAGTGCTAATGATCAGAACAAAAATGATAAATTGAAAGAAATCACTGAAATAGAAGAAAAAATTGAAGGATTAAAACAGAAATTGGCTGAAAAATCTGAGCATTCAGATTCAACAGATGATGAAGATTTTTTGAATATAAGAACAGAGGCTGAAGAATTAATAAATGATTTTGGTGAAGATGTTGTATTGAAGGTAATTTTTTATGAATTAATTATGCCTAAATAATGTTCTACAGTTGCTTGGTTATTCACTTGTTATTTTAATATGTAATAACATATTATATAATAATATAATTGAGCTTTATTAACAAATGACACAATTATCCAACACTAATATTAAAAATCTATGCAAACTGAAAATTAAATTTATTACAGGAAATCTCCCAGCCAATGTCCATTGCTACTCCTCCTTTGCATTCACGTAAATCTCGTTCCCCATCTCCACCACCACCCATTTCTAATAATAAAAGAAAAGAGGCTCCAAAAGACATCCCAGAAGCACTCCCTCAAATTGAACTTAATCTACCAAAACGACCTGTTAGAGAAAGGCTAGGTGCACCTACACAGAAGAAGGATGCTGTAGAAGATATTGAAAAGGGAGGGAAAGTAGCAGAAAGAGGGAGAAAGAGCCCTGAAAGGTTGTTAATTACCTCATTTAAGGTAGTATGGAAAAATCTCAAGTGTTTGAGAAAATTGTTATTATATCTAATTATTAACTGTTGGCTATGAATCTGTCAAGCATATTATTCTGCTATATTATGAAATTCCTTGTGTTTTATCAGTGAGTGTTTGATGATTATTAAATATTTTTGAGTGCATTGAAATTTTTGATAATAACAGTATTATAACTACTGTATTAGACACACTATTACACAGACACAACATGAATATGCTTTTGGGGTTCTTAAAGTGTGCTCTCATTTTTATCCCATATATAATATGTGGACTCTCTCTGAGCTTCCCTCTGAGATTTTCCCAAAGCACTATAACATAGGACTCTTTAAGGATGTCACATGGAGAGCTCTGTCTTAATGCCACAAACAGTTGGCTCCTCGGGTATTGCCAATGTTCTTAGATGATGTTGAAAACTTACTGTCAGGTGGCTTGTCTGCCTGTTTGCCAGCCTAATAACCAAAAATAATATTGTACTGTTTTTTTTTATGCCCAATAATCTGAAATTGAGTTAACAATTCTTCCTCAGGAAGTTACATGGCTGTTTAAGTTAATATTCAATGGAACATAATAGTCAACAGTATGCATATTCCCTATGTAAATATTATTACGTTTTAGCTGCACTTTGCAGGTGTACACCTGAAAAGGAGCCAGAAGCACGCTCACAGTCGAAATCTGCTAAGAGTCGTTTGGGCAGTCAACAAGAACACTCAAAGTCACAAAGAAAAAGGTCTACTTCTGATGAAAGTGAAAAGTCCGAAAGTAATTCTAAGAGATTAAATTCCAGGTATGCAACGTCTTGAATACAAATTTTTGCTGTAAACAACATGTACATGTACATTTACATAAATGTATATTGTGTGCTTTTTCTACAAATTAGCAACATTATTACAAGCAGAAGTTATTAATGATAATTATATCTGATAATTACAAAGTTAGAATACACTTCTGTTTAAAGTGAAATAGTGTGCAATATTTTCGGTGACAACAACATGTCTGTGTCCATTATTATTAAATAAAAACTGGTTCATATTTTATATGGTTGCCCACCAATACCTTATTTGTTTCTTGACTATCACCAGTTATCATGTATTTCTAGAAAACATTCAGATTAAGATTAATTATATTGCAATTTATTTATACACTGAAGGTAATCTAAACAAATTTTTTTAAACAGTTTAGTTTTAATAGTTAAACTTGAATTAAAGCAAAATGGTTTTGTCATTGCTATTACAGTGCTATTTAGAAATTTAAAGTATTTAGAAGTCATTTGTATTCACAGATCTCAAACGATTAAAAAAAAGTGAAAAAATGAGTTGTCTACTGCATTTTTCAAATTTAGGTCGGAGTCTGAATTCAGTCTTCTAATAATAATAATAATAATCATCATAATTTTTATTATTATTATAACGTCACGCTAGCTCATTTAAGGGGTCACAGAGTAAAGAGTACCAAATATCTGTATCATGGATCGGACATGATTTTTCTACTTTCATCACTCTCTTTATACATGAACAACAGTCTTCTACACTTCTGATTTCTTATAAATCAATATCAATTTAGAACAACTTAAATTTCTTTATCTTGTAACAACCCATATTCATGTATCCTTTCATCCATCCACCCAGCAGCCCATAGAAGCCCTTTTGAATCCATCTTTAAGCTACTGTCTTCTTCAGGTAGTCCAGACCACTTGGTAAGAGGTCGCCCAATACTACTTTCATCGAGACATTACGGCTGTTTCTAAAATTATGTGTAAAAATGATCTCTGTGTCCCTGATGATATGCTCATATCTAAAATTAATATAGTAACTCGTTGCAGGGTGTCAGTGCTGGAGCATCGTCCGGCGCGCGTTACTTGTGCCAGCGTGGTGCGAGTGCGGCCCAGACCGCGCGTGTCTGCGCCTGCCTCCAGCTTGCTGCTTCGGGCTGTGGCCGATGCTCATAAAAGTTTGCTCAATGTGAGTAAGACTATCAAGGGACTATGGATTTGTAGATCTCTTGTTTAAATCCGAGTTTGGACACATGCAATTAATGTTGAGCTTTGTTTGATGTTGTATGTATTATCTAACCTTAGATATCTGATCCTTATTGCTGTCAGTTACTGATGTCATTAAAATGTAAAATCAGTTATACCAATATCAATCATTCATAATAATGTAATTGACTAAAACTAATTTCAGAAAACTTTGTGTATAAAATTTTATATTAAAAGTTATCCGAGTTCACCTATTATCGTTACCTAAATTTTTATTTTTCTGTTTTATTTTTTGTTTATTTCATACACACAACTTTTACATGTGGTGTGCTATAAATATGTGTCTATTCGTAAGTTTAGCATTTTATTTTAGCTAAATATAAATTCAATATTTTCTAGATACCACCCAAAGTAGAACCAGAGCCACAGAAAGTGAAACGGGCGCTGGTCCTGCCGATGCGTCGTAGCATCGACGCGAAAAAAATCGTCATACAAGTCCCCTGTAACGAAGCTACCACCACTCAGGCTGATAGCATCTCGGACAATGTCAGCTTGGGAGAATTGGATAGCGAAGAGGATGATAAGAGTTCCAAGTAAAGTGTTATTGTTATATCATGACGGCAGATCGCTTACGAGGTGGACAGGATCAATGGTCAAATATCCTTACAAACCTGATATACTTCTACGTTTATCACTTTCCTCATACAAGCACATATATTACAGAGATTTTGACTACTCCATCAGCCAGTCATCTAATTGGGCAAGTCAGGTTACTCTTGGTCTCCCTCGGCATAGATTATATTTTCGTAATAAATTGATTTACTTTCACTAATTATTTTTTACTTTTTAGTGCATTTTCATTTGTTCTAGAATAGATTTTTTTTAAGTGATTTTTTTGACCCCAACTACAAACATAACAATAATTGTCAGATTTTTTAAGTGATTTTTTTGACCCGACTACAAAAATAACAATAATTAAAAGATTTTTTAGTGATTTTTTGACTCCGACTACAAAAATATCAATAATTGTACCTACATTATATTATTGTAATAATTTGATTTACTTTGAATAATTATTTTTTGCTTTTTAGTGCATTTTCATTTGTTTTAGAATATTTTTTTGAAGTTGGTTTATTTTTGTTAAAATTTTGTTTATTTTTTGATTCTTAGTGAATCTGAAGTACACTTACTAATTTGTCTGAATATGAGTAGACCTACTAAACGTGCTGTTCATATAAGACAGCGCCGTTTAACCCTTTAATGCACAGTTTTTTTGAAGTAAGTGTTATAGCTTACAATTCCATGTAAATGATAAATATCAATAAAACGATTGGTTTTCTTTGCTTTGTTATTTTCATTTCTCGATTGCATTCGATTGTGATAAATTATATCAGCATAAAGTATAATACCGCTCGAATTGTCTCGAGTGTGCACGGTTTGGCCAGTTTGGCGAGCTCTAGTTAACTTGAGGGTGTACGTTAAGGGGTTAAATGAAACAAACGAAGTCAGGAGAAACGCCTATCTCAACTCGCGGAGTTCTATTAATCATAAAATTCGACTACGACAATTACTTGACCATATTCGAGTAGCCTATAAAAGATTCGGCCGAGTAACGTTAATTTGCTCCTAAGAATTGAAGAGAAAAGTTGCGTTACTTTGTCGTGGATCCCATAATCAAAACCTAACCAGATTCTCATCAGACTACCTTTGAAGTACACCCTTGCCAATAAAGAAATAATCATCGAAATCGGTTTCCATGATATTGACTTATTCGTCCATTTGTCGCGCACATATGGGACCTACTGAATGGGACACATGGGAAGCACCAGCTTTCAATAAATTAAAAAAAGAATCATTAAAATCGGTTCACCCAGTCGAAAGTTATGAGGTAGGTAACAAACATAAAAAAATTAATCAGACGAATTGAGTACCTCCTCCATTTATGAAGTCGGTTAGAAAAGCCTTTCTACCGACGTAAAGCTACGCAGGCAAGAAGTATATTTAAAGAAGACCAAAATTGCTTCTTTAGCTTTAGGGTACTCCCTTCAAATACACTGTTGCTTATTTAAGTTAATTAAAACTTAGCTCTTTGTCACAAACTTCACGCATGTCATATACGTAAAACGTGTTTTTTTTTTATTTTAGTGGCTAAAAACAAAATAGTTTAGTTCAGTGCTGCCATAGTGAGATTTTTATCACATTAAATTATTGGTATTGTTGAAAAAACATTACAAAAACTGTTTTGCATTTGGCAAATACAAAATATGTCCTAAAAAGTATTTCAAATAAAAAAAAATGCTTTACTAAAAAAAGTATTTAAATACAAAATGTTAATTGGTATTTTGTATTCTGCATTTCAAATACTGATATTTTTAAAATATCTGATCTCTACTCATAACTCTACCATAGGTGTTATAATTTGATTTCTCAATCACCACCAGATATATTAATATTAATTTTATGAGTATATCCAATAAGGGTAATAGAAAATAAAAAATCGTTTGTGTTGGTTAAAGATAAGATACACGTTACTGGGCTGTGGTCCAAGTTCGAACCAGCTGACAAGATGATTTATTTTAATATAATAATAAAATAATAATAATAATAATTGTGACATTGTACATATTGCAGGGCAGTCAGTGACGATGTCACAAGCAAAGAAGAGTATACCCCATTCGCTTTAACTAAAGTCATCCAGAACACTGAGTATGTGCCCAGTAGGACGTCAGTAAAACGAGATGATACACTATTTATCGAGACAATGTAAGTTTTATCATACACACTAATGTTGTTCACCTTCCATTAGCATCCGTTTTTTCTACCATTCTATTTAGTAATCTAAAATAATATTACATTAGTTCTAGTAATATTTCTTATCTAAATCTGATAAATTACAGACAATTTTAGTGTCTGTAAAAAAGTCATTCAGGTGGCATAGAGCT
>DWDV01000417.1:0-16999 GCA_018245615.1 Mimoniades ocyalus | reverse complement strand
GTGAAACGTGGGAGTGTTCTGCATTCCTCTGCCTACCTCTTCGGGGATTACAGGCGTGAAGTTACGTTACGTAAATTGTAACTAGCTATAAAAATAATCCAAAACAAAAGTATCATAAGCAACTTTGAACATCGTAATAAAATATTTTATACGGAATCCGGTCACTAAGCAACTATATTAACGCACCCGAATCTCACAAGAGGAACAAGGAACAAACTTAGACTGAGAACCGAAAATGCTGTACGTGTGGTTGGGGCGCTTTAAAATTACGCGCTTCGAATTCTGCACGCGATTTCGCTTCGGATTATGTTCTGAAATTTTATATTGGATGGTCGTTCTCTACATTAATGTGAACGTATATTGATATGTTCATTACAATAATTAAATAAATAAAAAAGAACGTGAGTGCGACGACCCAGGGACGCACGGTTAAACTTTTAACCTTGCGTTGTCAATTTACATAAATTAAACACATATAGGTATGCGGCTAAGTCGTTAATTTTGTCTTAAACATAATAAAAACCAAACATACGTTGCATTTTGTATTTTATGTCATTGACATTCATTGACAATTCTCTTTCTATAGCATGAGCCTACGATCACATAATTCACAGTTTATTTAATTGCTTTCTCTTTCCATGGCGCGGCGTTGAATGTCTATCCAGTCCAGAACTGGTGTCAGTACGGAAAAACGTTAGCCCATAGCTCGAACTCCACATGCTATTCCGGCGCGCGTCGTATCCGTGTTCTGTAATAAGAAAATAATTGAGTTAAAACTTCAATAACACTTAGATGTTACCTTGCTTACATATTCTATAATTCCTCTTCTTATTCTTCTTAAGTGTCTCTTCAGATAACCAAGATCGACACTCAGTTGTTGGAACTCTCTTATTCTCTACGAGTAGCTATTATCTTTTTCTTAACAACAAAAAGAAAACACTATTTTTGTGGTTGTCGAATCGATTTTTCTTATGGCTTAGATTATTACGGTAGCTAGTCTATTTAAGAGGTTTTAAAACAGCTCGCAACAAAGTTTGGTTAAACAAACGTTAATGGGATTCGAACAAAATTCACATCGATATAACATAATAAAGGTTAGAATGTTCTCGAAGTTATTTAATACATAATACATGTTGAGTGACACGAGGAGTATCACGCCAAGCGCAATAAATAGTCACAATAGGTAAATTAAAACCAGGGTGTGTAGCTAGTTATATACTTAACAGCATCTCGCGGCACGTAAAGCGAGATGAGATCCAAGATGGCGGTGTTCTTAAGAGCTCGCGGGATATAAATGTGGAGTCGGCTTTATAATACATCTTGAGTTATTTCCCTTAAAAAGTTGACATATAAAAAGTAAGCTAATCTAATACTAGTATACTGTAGCTATAATGAGGATATAAATAATTTTAACGGCGAACTTTTGTATTAAGATTTTTACTGCTAAAGTACTGTCAGAATCTATGATTAAGTTCTTGTTATCACACAAATACTGCAACAACGGAACACGCTTGTAAATACACTACTTCGAATAAAGTTATACACATAATATGATTGAAAACTCCATTAAGATAACACCTATACTATGACATGACCTCATTGATATAACCTCAAAGCTCATACATCGCAGGTACCATCAGCTTAACATGTCAAGATAAATGAAAGTAGAAAGTACTATAGTAAGTAACCAATAGTGCTTTATAGGTAATAATCAATTAGGATTACAACTAACTAATGAACGCTTATTACTTAAAACTATAAAAAAAATAACATCATCATCATCATCTTCAGCCTATTTCAGCCCACTGCTGGGCATAGGCCTCCCGTAGTAAGCGCCATTGCGCCCTGTCACCGGCTCGCCGCATCCAGCTTCTGCCTGTAGCCCTTCACAGATCGCCATGTGCCCGAGCCGGAGGATGTCCTCCACTACGTTTGCTGAGCCACGGTCTCCACTCGATAAAACAATAACATTACATCCAATTTACATATAACACGAAGAAATACTACCAAAAGAATAAGCAATAAGGAAAGTGATTTGTGGTTAATAAATTCCGTGATATTATAAGACGTCCGATCAATGGGCCACTTATAAAATTTTATTTCATTAGTGACTTTAATAAGTGGTAAAGCATTTTATTTAATAAGTTAAAAAATAATATTCTACGTATGAGATATATAATATAACACAGTGGCAATATATAAAACAGTGGAAATATATACGACAGTGGCAATATATAAAACATTGGCAATATATAAAACAGTGGCAATATATAACATGGAGGCAATATATAACACAGTGGAAATATATAACACAGTAGCAATATATAACACAGTGGCAATATATAACACAGTGGCAATATATAACACAGTGGCAATATATAACACAGTGGCAATATATAACACATTGGCAATATATAATACAGTGACAATATAGATATTCCAATATATTATTATATTTAATTACATTATACAAGCCATCTCCACAGTGGACAGCCGCCCCGCGCCATGCGGCGCCAGTTCGCGGCTGCTTTGGGGTGGGGGCGAACTGCTCCGCGCTACTTACTTTCATTATTACTTACTCTGAAACATCGCTTAGTGTTATTAGGCTAGCGCTAAGACGCGTCTTCGCTCGCGTGATAATTATAAACTAACATGAACGTACCATCACGCCTGTATTCCCCGAAGAGGCAAGCAGATGAATGTAGTACACTCCCGCGCTTCAACGGTTCCGTTTACCTTCTACCATGCGATAGGGGGTGAACCTAATGTCATACGCCAAACACTAGATATTTCAGCTAGGTAACCTAAGTAGAAAAATTCTATAATATCCGACCCGGGAATCGTACCCAGAACCTCTCAAACAGCAGTCGCACTTGTGACCACACGACCAACGAAGCAATAACATACAATACATAATAAATTGGTTGCCAGAGAATATTCCAGAAAAAAATCATTATTGGGTCAATAACAAACACATGATATATAAATACAGAAATTATAATAAAAATAAATTTCATGGTAGTTGTGGTAATTGATAGAATGCTCCAACAAAAATTATGATTTCAATGACTTTAGTCAAAGATTGAAAGAGTTCTTCATTGAGGATGTCCGCATTCTGAGAACACTCGGTCCAGTTGTACAATTCTGGTATATACATTTATATTCTTGTACTTTTATGAACTTTCTGGTCATTAAGACACAAGTACAGCTCATCACGAGCACGTGTGTAAGTTGTCCCAAGATATTTTTATTATTACCATAACGCAATATATTAATGTAAAATGACATCACGCCTGTACACCCACGCTTCACCATTTGTGTAAAACGTCCCACCATGAAATAGAATACTCATAATATAACAATTATTACGACACACATACATACACATACATAATGTATGACACGTGCAAGTGAATGTTAATGAGCTCAAGGAAGTGACATCCAAAGACGTGCGTAGTGTGAGAGGGGAGGCACATCTCTGACGCGCGAATTAACATACATATACTATAACCCCCCCCCTCCTAACTTTCGTTATAATCCATGAGGCAGTTAGCGGCGATGTCACACATGTTTTTCAAATTTCCCGTAGCACATATGGTATGATCATAGACGGCTTTGATAAATTTAAAAACATGTTTTAATGTATTTGTTCTTAAGAATTATTTTAATATTAGTAAATATTAGTAAAATTGTGTGCATTTTATAACGTATATATGTAGTTATAATGACGATATCCTGAAACAATTCACGCGGCCGTGTGACCCTGTCGTACGTTCATAAAATATTTACAATGTTCTAAAATTGTATAACACTAGCAGTTCTCAGTATGTACTGCGACACAACGAAATATACTAACGTAATATGACGCCTGTAATCCATGAAGAGCTAGGCAGACGAGTGTAGTGCACTCCCATTTTTCATTGGTTACGTTTACGTCCTAACTTGGAATAGGGCGTAAGCCTACCGTAACACACGGGGCAGAAATCTAGACTCCGAACCATACTAGATATTTCTGCCAGAAAATCTACATTACAAAAATCCGATAGTGCCCAACCCGGGACTTGAACGCAGGAACGGTCGATCGGCAACTAAGCAACATCAGCGCTTGCAACCACTTAAACTACAAAACAGTCAAATACACCAAATAAACTAACTACCATTATAATAACAATTCAATATTACAGCAATATACAACCCATAGGATAATATTATAATATTAATATGAGGGTACATAGCTGATATTGTAATTACGACATGAGGAAGTAACGTCTGAAGACATGTTAAGAGGAGCGTAAATACTCATATACTCTTACGTACAACACGTGCGCGTCAACATGATACCTGAGCGATGACGTCACAGCGGCGTAGTTGGGAGAACTGGCAACAAACCTTTGATAAAATTCTTTTGTAGACTATATTCTAAATGATTGTGAACAAAGTATAAAAGTCGATAATTAATTAAGTATTTAAATCGATAAAGGACATTTATTATTTCAATGGACTATATTTTTATAGATTGCAGGTGTCAAGTGAACGCCCACGAGTTATACCTATGTAAGTATATATTTATTTATTAATTAGCGCTTCGCTACTACGCACTTCTATAGAAATGAGAAATATTCCCACTATATAAGGTAACTTGTTTAATAACGCTCATAATATTAGGTATGTGATAATACGAGTACGTACTCATGATATTAAAACTAGTGATATTACGTAATATTATGATATTTCTAAAGGTTACGTTAGCTTGGCCCCGGTAAAAAATACGTTATACAAAAGATCGCTAAAATAGATATTTTACTTTTTCTATATCGTGAACGCACAACCAAACCTACAAAATATTTAAAAACTGTACGTTTAAATATTTGTCACAAAGAGATCCTAAATAAATACTAGATTCATAAAATATTTATGTTAATATTTTATACTGAATAAAATTTCTATTATATGTATATGTAAAGATATTCCAAACGTAAGAGATAAAGGTAATGGCAAAGTTCAGCAAGATTCAGTAGTCGGTCTCGAGCGAACTCTACAATCGATTAGGGGCGCCTAATCTGAAATCTCAGAACAATTCCAAGTGTTAGCGCGCGTGGAATTACGATGACTTTAAACGACTTAGGCCACGTACTTAGGACCGTGTTGGGTTTATTTTCAAATCGAACAGGTTTTTCGGGATGTCCTATAAAGACTTTTTAAAATGGGACAAGAGCTGTAGAACAATTTTGATTAAATGTTAAAGAGCATAGTTTTAAAATAATGTCTGGGTCTTAAAAAAATACCACTAATTTTATACGCTCGTACAGAAATCTTAGTAAATAGCTATTCACTTGCGTCTTTCATCTTCATCTCTTTGCATCCCACTGCTGGACATAGGCCTCCCTTGAGGAGTTATGCCCATAATCCCCACGCTGGGCATACGGGTTAGGCATCTCTTGTGTCTTTACTCGCATTTATATTATAGTATTATTTATGACAGTCAGACAAGCAGAGATTTAACCCAACCTTTTCACGAACTCCTTACAGGATGCATGATCCGTTGCGCTACCGGCAGAAAATATCTCTCAGGACCCTGTTGTCAATTCCTACTTATAACAGTAAAACTTAATAATTCTCTTTCATATTAAACGCAATTTATAAGAAAGGTAAAAGTCATATAAGACATCATCTTGACAAATATCAAAAGATTTTTCTATTTTGTTCGCTGAGTCTACAAGAACATTTTTTGTATAAAAAGTATAAATTTGAAGATATACATTCCTTGGAATGAATATTTAAAATCAATTTAATGTAATTTTTATGCCAATATAACAAAGTAATGGATAAGGAGAATACGAAAGAGGAATTAAAAGGGGATAATAGGCCATCGCCTGCAGATTTCGACATTTACCTTCCTTGGGCCTGCAAACAGGGGGAGCTAGAAGATATTGTACAAGTTACAAAAATATACCAAAGTGAGCTTAATTCTTGTGTACACTACGAGTATTTATAAGGAACAAACTGTTTTTTAGTTATGTATAGAGTAATAATGCTTCAAACACCAACAATTCCACTAAACTTTATAGGTAAAGTTGCCCAGGTGTAAACTACAGTATAACTTTCTTAAAAGTGACAAAACATAACTTTATATCTGTATATATGGACTTAAGTATAGGTATATGAATAAAGGACAGCTACGCTGATAGCAATTTGGTAAAATATGAAGTAATATCTGGTGAAGAATCCAAACATCACACAAACAAACATATAGATAGGAATGAATGTAGAAGAATCGCGGCAGCTTTGTAAGAATAGAGATATTTAGCATTCGGTGTTCCGTGCCTGCCCCGTGAGGAACCTGGCCTGAAGATATATATGTAGAAATGTATGAAGGAATGTACGAAGGAATGTTATGGTATACCTTACATACCTTGTTATGGTATACCGCTATACCTTACATAGTAATGTTTCCATTGCACTCATTTATGTACAAAATGCATTAACTAATACTACAGTATTATAATATTACACGTCCCATAAATTTCGTAAAATTGAATTTTAAACAATCAATCGAATCACAAATAATGGTTTTTAATGCACAAGAATAAATATGTTACACAACGGTAGTTCAAACTCATAAAAAATATTGTATTTTAAAAACTCAATTCATTTGTAGGTATATGAAAATATAGTTTTGTAAATCCTAATACAAAAAAAAAAAAAATCCAAAATGTGTCACATATTATTTTACAGACGAATACGTAAGCATCGCGACGACAGATCGAAGCAAGAAAGGTAAGAGTAGGGGAAAACTAACCGTTTCTCGAACAGAAATGAAAGTAGAACAAGAAAAAGAAGATCAAAGTGCGTCGATCACAGCAATTAAACAAGTTTTCGACAAGGGCACCGTGAAGGTTATAAAGATATTGTCCATATACGATATCTTTGAAAATTTGGTGCAAATAAAGTTCGACAAAAATAAATATTTACCACGAGTGTTGATCAAAATTGTGGGTCTCATCATTCAGTTCCAAAATTACTTAAACAATATCACAATCAATAGAGGTCTCGATAGTTATACAGTGTATGAAATCAGTAAATTCCTGCCCTCATCTAATATTACCGAAATTTGTCTTGACGACTGTTATCTGAAACAACCAAACTATCATCTTTTGCTCGAACAGACCAACTTTCTGAAATATTTATCTCTATGCAGATGTAAAATTGATGACAATACTGTAGAAAGTATAAGTGCTCTTCTCATCTATCCACTGCCCGCTTCTAAATCTTTATCCGTACTTAATCTATCATCAAACAGGATCACGGATGATGGTGCAAGGGCTATAGGAAACGCATTACGCTCCAATAGACAATTGAGCTATCTAAACTTAGCCAGCAATATGATAACCGATAAAGGAGCATCAGCCATCTTAGACATCCTGACAGAATTCCCTTTGACAGCAGAAAATATACTTGCAATGAAATCAAGACAGATGGCGTTTTTGAAAAAGAAAAACGAAATGATATATTTAACAATTAGAGATCTAAGATTAGGCGATATGGATAGGAAGATAGCGAAACGAAAATCTATGAGACCGGCTTCCACTGCTCCCAAAAAGGTGAGAGCGGATATTTCCCAGAAATCCCTAGTAGATTCTATAGCAAGATATACACAGGATATTGACAACACATTATTGGAGAAAGCGGTAACTATAGTGGAGAACGCGATAGGCAACTTTACAGATCCGTTCAGCAACACGGATACCTTGGTAAGGAATAACATAACATATTGTAAAGGGAACAACGTTCTATGCAATTTGAACCTTTCTTACAACTCTCTCAGTTACTTAAAGCTGAGGAAGTTGAAGTCCGTTCTGTTGTATCAGAAGTTATTAGACAGGAAACCCAAAGGTCTGATGGGTGTCTCGGTGGAAGGAAATAGCATGCCTGTCGCGTGCAAGGAACTATCGCAAATAGACGATATCCTGGAGATCGCTCTGATAGCACAGACTCGGCGAGCGTCTGGCGTTAAGAAACGAAATCAATCCAAAATGTTGCCACGCCATTTTGATATTTAACTTATCATACATAGGGATGATATTTATAAGATCTTTAAGTTTAGATATATTTTCATGTTTTAGATTATTATGGTTTCGATATAGTTTTATGTTCAGTGATGTATTTACACTTAATTTTCTAGAAACTATAGAATATACTTGGAATATGATTAATAAAAATAAAGTGAAGATTCATTTTAATAACAGGAATTCAAAATAAGAAAATGAATTTTGAATATTTTACTAATATTTATGTATATCACTGCCGAGAAACAGTGAATCTAAATCTGATTTCACATGATTACATTTAAGATTTAAGTATTGATTTATATTTTGCAAATAAACCTTATCGATTATCTCTAGTAAATGATTCTGAAAATTACACTCATGATTACATAACAAAGTAAACGCTTCAAATCCTGGCACACGCCTCTGTATATTGCAAAATTATGTGCGTTTTCAAAGTAACATATAACCGTGCTATATACATAATTAAGGACAACATAATATTATATAACATAATTAAGGACAAAACGAAATCTATATGCCTTAGAGTTGTAAAGGCGAGTTGTTGTTGTTCTACAGGGGAACGCAAGCGTGATGTTATGGTCCACGCTTGTTCCGAGCTTTTTTATACCATCTGCTTAAGGCTACCTGCGACAACCTTAATTCTATTAACCTTTCAGATCAGTTTAAATCATTTAGGATTTGATTTATGTACTATGTAACCTGTATGCATTCACAGTCTCAGCTGATTTCATAGCAAATTTGAACAAAATCGATTTAGCGGTTGTTGAAAGTTACAGAATTACTGTCACACTTGCCATATCAATATAACAGACTGTATTTAAAATGGTTATCCGCGATTTGCCGCATAATGATCTGTCACCTATGTGTCATTTTGCAAGTGACGTAAAATTCATAAACTAAAATTATCAATGCATCATAATTATTATAAACATTACCTATTTATAATATTACTTACATTTTATATATATTGATTAATAAAATATTCATGAAAAAATAATAAAATTGAAAATTATATTAATGTACATGTATATTATACATATATTTTAGACGCTGGTAAACAATGTAATCAAAGAACACTATACTAAAATATGTTTTAACTCGACCGTAGACGTCTTCGTTTTTTAAATTTTTAGCACAAAAATTGTTAAAAACTATGCAATTATACAAAAACTCATTGATTCCCTGTCAAGCATATTTCAAATGCTAACCTTTTAGTTGAATCAACAACTAACAAAAGCAATAAAAAAGTAGAACTAAAACAGAAAAAATAATCTAAGCCTGAAAATAACGCAAGCCACTATTTCGAAATCAGTGCCTGTGTGCCAACAGTGGCAGCGAGTTCCGCCGTAAGGAGGGAGAGCCCCGCGTCGATACCGACCGGAGGCCATCTTAAATATAAGAGCGCCCCACCCCTCCTCCTTAGAAGCTTTTTCAAACCGTGCGCTGCGCGGGTGGCGTTCGCAACATTTGGCGCGAAAATCACATTGATTGTTAACAAAGAAGTTTTCCTTGACACAAATGTTTCATTTTATTCTTTATTTATGACTCTATTTAAAAAAAATGTATTTGGCGATTTTATATAACACTAAGTCATCATTCGAGTTACATTTAGTAAATAGATAATAAGTGCATTGTATCCAGTTACATTTGATAAATAAATAAAAAAACATTGACAGTCTTAATTTAAAACAATTCAATAAAAAAAAGAAAGTACGAGAAATATGTAATATAATACGATCTGTATTATATTACATATTTATGTACCTATACAATATATTATACCTACACGAACGACGAAAAGTATTAAACATATATATTGCTATATAATTATCACTGTATATTGACAAGCGAAAATACACTGATATGTTTTACAATTTCGATTAGAACCGAAAGATTGGCAAATTATAATATGTGACATTGATACTAACTTGCGGGAACCTTTAAAGGTTACCAGTCCTACCGAAATCCAAGACATGCCTCAATAACTTTCCTATATAACAAGCCGACAACTTTCCAAAGAACTTGGCTGGTGAAACAGAATTAAATACCCCCACATAATATCAGTACCGCAGCATCTCAATACCGAACGAATACATGCGTAATATTGAAATTACGAAACAGCCCGCTATCTTAATGATAATAATTTCTTGTCGACTTCGCAGGCAACGTCGTCGTCGGTAAATCAATACGGTATTAACTCACACATAGATGAAACGCGACGCTCACGAATGCAATGTAAAAACTATTGAAATGAAAATATAACACACACAGATATGCACACGCACACAGCGACAGGTGTGGCCTCCCTCCGCCCGGCGCGCCTTAGACGCTCGCTTTTTACACGGGTACAAGCAAGCGGGCAGGTGTCTGCAACATTTGGTACTTTTGTTTACTTTGTTTTATTTATTATTTATTACTGCCTCATCGGTCGAGTGGTTGCGAATGCGACTACCGATCGATATGTCCTAGATTCAAATCCCGGGTCCGTGTACTGTTGGCTTTTTCTGACTTAGATTTTCTAGTAGTGGTTCGGAGTCTGGAGTCGTGTCCAGTGTATGGAAATAGGCTCACCACCTATTCCATAGTGGAATAACAGTGTAACTGGTGAAACGTGGGTGTATACTACGCTCCTCTGCTTACTTCTTCGGGAATCGCAGACATGATGTTATGTTTTTGTCATATTTATTAGGGATAATTCATAAGACATACATTTCCATTACAAATACTACAAGCATAATGCTTAAAACTAAATGTTGCCTTAATTAAAGGATATTATGGCATGCATCGGAACGTCAGACATATATACAACTGGTCTTCATCATACAAATGTTTGTCCAGGGTGGGTACACAGTCAGGTTCACTAATCATTTAACCAACGGACCATCCAAATTGATCGTTTGTGAATTCACACCCTATCTCATGAAAACCAGTTCATAAAATCTGTACTAACTTTTGGTTTAGGGCACTTCCCATCAACGACAGGTTTTTGACAAAAATGTGTGTGGACTCAAGAAGGGTTTTTCGAAAAGCGACAGGTTTTCGAAAATAATTAACAGTAATGTTGCTCGGTGGGAAATGACGACACTGACTCGTGTGTCCAAATTTCGGTCAATCTGTTTTAGGTATCGTTGCATCAATAGCGAGCAACGATAAACTATGTATTAAGCTATGTATTAAGTTTGTAAATTTGCTTACTGTAGTTACACTACTACAAATGTTAAATTTACCATCATCATATTAATCTTCATTATATAAAATCACCATCATGTTTATTTTCATTATATAAAATCAAACGTGGAACTCACTTTTAATGGACGTTATTAGACTACCTAAAAATTTTTTGGTAAGAGACTTTTCGTAAAATATTGTGAAAAAAAAGCAGACGGTCTTGTCATTATTATATATGTATGCCCGTTTTCAATCTGTCAGAAAACGAGAAACGTTACAATCTTTTATCGCTTGTCGCTGTGAAGTACGACAGCACAGTAGTGGTTGAAGCTAAGGGCTGTGTGAATGTGAGCCAGAAACTTGTTATGGACAATGTGAATCTGATGCAATTTCGTCATAAATGTGAAATCCTGTCCGAGTGTCAACAGCGGTCTTGGGAAGGTCAAATCAGAGTTGTATCCCGAAGGGCTTGTTATATTTCGGGATCAAGCGAGTTTGTAGTAATACTGTACTCAAAGTACCAGGTGTTTATAACGTATTCTATATAATAACATATGAATTATAGAGTTTAACACTAATCACAATACCACTTTTCCTGCTCTACAACTCTACATTCTTCGTGATATAGAGTTCATGATATTCCTCAAATTTCAATAAAAATAAATTGAAAAACAATTAAGCATGTATGTATTTACGTATGCAAATTATTTACTTTCAAAATTTAATGAATGGTTAATATTAAGAAAAATATTAACTCTACTTGAGATACTGATATATTTTTATTCTAATGTCTATCGAGTATTTGGACAAGTAAACATCGAAGTAACGTATGCTATTAGTTGCGTGAACGACGACACAAGGATGAAATCTAAAAAATTTGCTTGTCAATACTTACAATTAAGCAAAAGTACAAAATAATTTAACAATATGTACTAATAAACAATATTAACATTTAGTTTCTTTTTGCTCACTTATTTTAGTTCATCAATGAAAACTCTAGATATTTCCAAAAAACATCCCCTCGCTCACCCTCGAACATGTTTGGTAAAAACATCCACAAAAAAATAACAAGAAAAAATTCTCATGAAGCCATTTCTTTTCTAGAGCACTTTCTTTAACAGCCCTCTTACAAACATGTTTAGATGACAACTAAGAATAGGTTCAACTAACAACAGGGTTAGCTAAGAACAGGTTCGACTAAGAACAGGTTCAATTGACAAGGATTAACCAAGAACAGGTTGATAAGTATCCAAGATTATAGTTTTTATTGACATTGTGACTTGTAAGATAATTTACGCAGAACAAAATTGGTATAGGAAATTGACAATGAAGACATGAATAGTACAATTATACCGGATTTCTTATTCATTAATGTTTACATATCAACTGCCTCGTTGGTCGTGTTGGTTGCAAACGCGACTGTCGATCGAGAGATCCTGGGTTCAAATCCCGGGTCGGGCACTACTGGATTTTTCTAATTTAGAATTTTTAGTAGTGGCTCGGAGTCTGGATATGTGCCCGGTATATGGCAATAGGCTCACCACCTATTCCGTAGTAGGACGTAAACGTAACTGGAGCGTATCCTCTTCGGGGATTACTGACGTGATGTTACGTTTCTTACATTAGTATCAGCTCCTCTTAAAAAAAATCGTATTTGAACATAAAGAACGTTAAAAAAACGTAACATCACGCTTGTAATCCCCGTAGAGGTAGGCAGAGGAATGTACGACACTCCCATGTTTCACAAGTTACATTTACGTCCCACTATTTATTTTACAAAAATATACTGTAAGAATATCAAATGAAATAAAACATGACAAAAAATAAAATAAATAAACAAAACAATAAAAATACATTATTTCATTTAAGATAAATATTTGCATTTAAGTTTTTATTTACTTTAATTTAAGATTTCAATTTTACATACGATCAGGTATCGACTAGAAGATTTATTTTCCAAAAAAAAAAACAGTTTATAAATATGTTATTTATATAATTAAATAAATAAAAGTCATCTATATCTACGAAATTAAATGTAAACAAGATTATATTCTCACGAAACACATCCCTTTTTAGTTTACTCGAAGACTCGTTTCGTTTCGAGCGTTTCTTCGAATACTGACAATAGTTTGTTGTTAACTCAAAGAAACCTGTTCTACAGGGTGTTGGATGTTACATTGTATACAGGTGGATTTCTTATCGAGGCGACTCAACGTTTAGTTTTCTTTCCCTCGTCATGATAGTAACATCGTTTAGTTAACATCTAAGTTTTAACGTTGGTTGAAAATGAACTTAAGAAACACCGGCCAAGTGATATTGAGTGAAAAGATGTTACGATTTGATGTTAAGTGTTTTGATCTATTTGAAGAAGATATAGATTCGTGTAAACTAGAAGCGTAAGCCATGATGGTCCACTATCAAGACACGTGATAATCAAAAATCTCTAAACAACAAAATTCTTATTATACTTAATGGGATCATTTAAAGTAGTGATGAAGAATTACTATCTTAAAAGAATTGATTTATACAAGTAAAAGAGCTAAGTATTACAGTCCAGTATTAGGACCGAGTACGGCTGTATATGCTGCAATACTGAAGCGTCAATGGTTTAGGTGGTCGCAAATAACAAGTTAATATTAAATCGAAGAATCGCTTACCACAGACAGCACTTTAATAGCTACCAATCGAAGCAAAGTTTCCCCTTTATTGCCGTCCTTCTGAGAACACGCTAAGTAATATCAAAGTTGATTTATTCATATAAAACTCTTCAACTTTATCACTAATGTGATACTAATATCCAAATGTAATTACATATATGTATAAATGTCTTAAAACAACTCCATACACGACCATTGATTCTAAACTATGCTGAGTCTGTGCTATTGAATCCATACGGCTGATAAAAATGTACCTGTATATGTACATATAAGTCCATAGTCACATATATGGATGTATTTTTAATACCTCTTTTGAAGGCTCTATGATCGCGCACTGAAAGTACATAAAAAAATTATAGAAGTATTTGGGGTCAAAAAGCTGACAAGGGTTTCCACGTGTCCTGCTTGTGTGTATCTCTGTAGAGGTGTCCGCCTGTCATTCGTCAAATTATATTGGTTGATGGTCAATTTGTGTGTTGAAAATACCTAAAGATGCTGAGTGTGTATGATATTTAGCAATAAAGGTATGTATGAGTATGAAAAAAAATCATTATCTACATAATTAATTGCCCCAGTATAAAATACTGTAAGCAATATGAACATACTGTGACATGTACTTAAATAATGAGTATATATGTTAACATAGAATACTCATCAAGTGTATAACTTCATAAAAATTCAATTCATATTAAGTATGGCAACCTTTAACACTGACGCCTACACGTTTTGTGACGATATTGCAATAGCAATATGTACAGTAATTAGACGTTTAATTATAAATCCGCCATGAATTCTTAACACAGACGCGGTAAAATTTCCAACCCCCCCGCCGCGCCTATGGGGTATCGCGGACCCCATCTCCGCTGTCTTTCTAAGGGGACCGCATAAAATAGTTATAGGGTTGGGGAGCTACTTAACCGTTTTTAGGAGACACCCCCACCCGGCGCAGAAACACCCCACTACTTCAACCCACTTCCGCCCGGCCCCTCCGAGCGGGCGGCGAGCTATAGTCGCAACTATATTTTTCGCAAATAAAATTCTCACCAAGGGTCTCCTGTACCTGCGTCCAGTTTGGAATACAACCCAGCGTTCATTGGCGTTGTTTTTGTAGTAGTGAGATAGGGGGTTATTCCGAATTCGGGTCACGCGATTTAGTTTTAATTTCGAGGGATTTCGGCCGAAATGGAAAACGTTTTCGTTTTTGCGAATGCCCACATTGGAATAAGGATGTGCAGTACACGTGTGATATGAACGGGGTTGCTTGTGATGATTTAATTATAATATACAAGATTGAGGAAAGTTAATTGCTACTACATATATGTACGAAATTGTAAGTTTTTATAATTCTATTTTTAAATACAACATCATTATATACTGCCACGTTTGGTCGTGTTGGTTGCAAACGCGACTGCCGATTAAGTGGTCCTGGGGTCAAATCCTGAATCGAATACTATAGGATTTTTCTACTAGTGGCTTGGAAACTTTATTTGTGTCGGGTATATGGCAATGGGCGCACCATCTATTCCATAGTAGGATGTAAACGTAACCGGTGAAACGTGGTTGTGTACTGCACTCTTCTGCCTACATCTTCGAAGATTACAGGCATGATATTACGTTACGTATTATTACTATGACTGTCGTAGCGTGTCATAAGTGTAGCAGTCAGCTTAAGTATTGTATACTGTAAAAATAAATGTTATCTGCACACAATAGTATGGCGTCTGTTATGAGATTGAAAGCCTACTTTGCTGCTTGGTTGTCATAACGACCTATTTGTTGTAACGGTGGTGAGTCTATTGCCAGACACTGGGCTCATATCCAGGCTCCAATTCACTACTAAAAATCTCAGTTAGAAAAGTCCAATAATGCCCGACCCGGGATTTGAAACCAGGACCTCTTGATCGTCAGTCGCGGTTGCAACCAATACAACCAACAAGGCGGCCAAATTGAAAATAATTAGCTATAACGATAAAATGATACACGCGATCAACAATGAAAGTATTAAAAAAAATCTGATGAGTAAGGTAACAGCGGACAAAAACAAAACGTTTTCAAAGTATTATGTCTTTCATCAAATATTGACATTAAGATTGCCAGTAGCGCCTCTATCGACGGAAAATTGAAGCTACTACTAGTATTATTAGAGTTGTCAAATAATATGGTAATCACATTTCGTGTATCACGAGTCTAATTTCTGTATTCGTAGTAATATAGCATTAGTTTTGAGAAGTCCCTAAACATTAATCACATATTCGTATAAGCATGGTACTGGGATGATTCATTCACCTACCTGGCACTAGAACAAAACCACAGTACAGTCATTGACAGCCAATTCGTTAAGTATACAATGTTGTTCTACTATATTTTTTGAAACACTTTTTTACACTGTATACGTCATTGCACGAAAGTACATTAGTAAACTGACCCACTTCAATACAAAGAAATATAGAGTAGCGCGCACTAAAACAAAATCATTCATAATCGAACAGCATATCGGAGAGGTATGTAATTTCTAACATCATAAATACATACAGGTACCAAAAACTCCTTCCGCGAACATCGAACATTTGCAAACTCATACAGCAAATCTTCATTAATATTCATTAAGCCAATAAGCAAGCTGTGAATAGCCACATAAAACTGTTCTATGTTCATTGAATATCTCATAAAGCGCCTACGAAATCCCGCATAGCAATCTGCGTTCAGACAACATACCAACATAAAACTTCATCATGTAAGGCGCTTCCCAAGACGATATTAATATTAAGATTACACCCTCCGTTCCCGGGCAGAGCTGTTATATTCTATGTCAGTGCACGGTATAACAATCTTTAAAGTTAAGATATAAGGGTGATATTGCTAGGGGTGTGCTGGTGCTCTGGGTGGTCCGCGGTAGTATGGGTATACTTGAGGGAGAATGTAAAAACCACCCCGCGATCGACTTATATGCTGTATCAAGACACGCACGGTGTACTCCTAGAAGGGTGCTAGTGGAAAATTGAGAGAAATTGTTCGCGATAATTCTTCTCAAAAAATAATTTCAAAGAAAACAAAAAAAAATTGCTTATCATGGCCACAGATACTTCTTTACAATGGAAGGAGGTC
>DWDV01000416.1:0-17012 GCA_018245615.1 Mimoniades ocyalus | reverse complement strand
TATTGCCATGCATCGGGCACATATCCAGACTCCGAACCACTACTAGAAAATCTAAATTAGAAAATTTTGTAGTGTTCAACCCGGGAATCGAACCCGGAACCTCCCGATCGGCAGTCGCACTTGCAACCAACACGACCAACGAGGCAGCAGCATAAGTTTATATAATAATAGTTTATAATTATAGTTTATATAATCTTTTAAAAATAAGTTTATATAATTGTGATTGGAAATATAAATTGTTAAGTATATGTACCTATAAAACGTGTAATGAAAAATGTATTTCAACTAGTAATATATTGTAAAGAAAGATTTAAGAAACGTCATTTGTTGGGAGACTGGAGTTAATAAATATGCGACAATAATATAGGTACTATTATTAGGTAAACTCTTCGATATTACACGCATGAGGTTACGTTTCTTTTATATTCTGTCTGTAGCAAGATCCTTATGACAAGTCAAAACAAATAACAAATCCCATGCAAAGGGGACATTAGATTGTATAAAAATAAAAGTTTCCTAATGTTTTTACCAGATCAACAACTTTCATGTTGCTTTTTTATGTTTTATTATTTGTGAAAGCTTTTGTAGGGTTGCCGACGATCGAATACTTTTTATAAGTATAGGAAAATACCTATAAACATTATTATCTTAAATTTTTTTTTTCGATGTAATATATTTTCTTCTTAGATATTATGTTTTTAAAGAACAATAGATTATAAATTATTGTCGTGTATACAATTTATATGTAATATTTTAGTTAAAAGCTCCGGAAAGATTTTCAAAAAAGTTGATTTGTGTTCATTTGGACACTAAATAATAGAAATAAACGGTATATCTTCAAGTTATCTTGATAACACTTGTGACGAATGTAATCCTAAGATTACATTTGTCACAAGTAGGTACCTTGTAACTTATGGAGTACCAAAAAGCTTAAGTTATCAGTAGTCATGATATAAAAAATTATATTTGATACACAAATTGTATCCCTAGAATGAGCAGCGCTGGGCATGGCTTGGGGGCGTGCCAAACTGCGCACGCGGAGCTAACGACCTTACGCGCCCAAAACGATCGCCTTCCTTCAACGCCACATTTGGTGATGCTACTCTCCCGAAAGGCCAAGGTTGCTCTTTTTTCGTTCCAATTCAAATGCGCAGTTGCAGACAAAGAACCCGCGATGAGGGATATCACAAATATATCTAATCACGGTGAGCTCGAGTATTTAATGAACAAGAATGTCGCCTTGTTCTCTTTCCTCTCTGAACATAAATAAAGGATAGCACAAATGTAGACCGAATTATAAAGGTCTATTATTTTACTTTTATATAGTCTTTAATAAAACTGTTAGTGTTTTCCAAGGCGTGTGTAGGATGTCAGCTCGAATCTGGCCACCGTGGAATACTATGCTCTCTCATTCTGAGAGGAGACCCGCGTTGCAACAGTGGAACGATAAAAGGGTCGGAAAAATATATTCTTAAATTTGTATAGAGCCAAAGGAAAATAAAATTCGGTGGATATTTCCAGGCTGCCTATGGTTGACTTACACTTGTGTATACGAAACTTATAGCATTATGTTTATCAAGTAAAGCCTTTGAATAGTTATCATATTAAATCAACCTCAACGTCCAGTTTCTAACAGTTCGATTCGATATTCATTGCGTAACGAAATTAATAATGATTTGTCTGAAGTCTATGTGCGAGCCTGCGAGAATAAAAGCTGAACTGTTGTATGGAGACAAATTGTAACTTATCCAGTCATAGAATATCGATGTTTAACCAGTAAGTACCATACAAAATCTCCCCCATTAATATGGAAGGAAGTTTCCAGTAGGTAATTACGCGGCGTAATCACCGCGTCGCGTCGGGATCAACTGCGTTTTATTTTGTTAATAGTAACATTACTGTGAATGTACTTCCGGTTACCGAGATTTGAAAACCACACATACCGTGATCATTATTTTGTGTTCTGCATTTTAATTAGGACCTATTTTAGAATTCAACGTATTTAAACTTACCTTTAATTTAAACAACACACACACACACACACATACATTTTTACACAAAATTAAGATATATGAGGCACTGTGGCAAGTTCCTAAAGTTAATTATGCACTGGTATTCACGTGTAGCTATACGAAAATTTTTACTAAGATAATTCATTGGCTGATGGAGGAGTCAGAAATCTCCGAAACCGGCGTGCATGTATGAAGAGAGTAATCAATGTAGAAGCGCTACAGGTCTGTAAGAATAGAGATATTCGACACTCGGTACCCTCTGCCTACCCCGTAAGGGACCCGGCGTGAACATATATATATGTATGTTCTCTATACATATCTATTTATATACTCGTTGTTAGTATACAAAAATCGGCGTTGAACACATAGTCAACTTCAACAATTTGTTTTTGGGTTATTCAAATATTCAGGACATGTTTAGATAGCGCCTGACGGTGCGCCCCAAATGTGGCTGCCGACACCAGTAGCCCGCTAGTATTTAGGCCACGAAACAGTCCAGCCGCGACTAATTGCGTACTTATGTAATAAAGATTGCCGCAGTAGTTATTGTTAACAACTAACAATACATGCCTCCATTACACCTTTATCCGTTGTAACTGCACTTTTTCTTTGACGTCAGTCACAACTAGTCTATTTACGGGTGTTGAAATAAGGTGTGCCGTTCAACAAATGTATATTACACCATTTCTGTTTTATTTTATAATTATAGAATAATATTTAATACAACCTTTTATGTACAAATAATGCTGTGGTGAGGAAAAAAAATATGGAAGGAATAACAATAAAACCTTAAACAGTCATAAGATGCGAACCACGCAATGCTTTTATAACTTGCTAATATGACTTGGTTCCGTAACATGCTGTACTAGTTACCGTTGGCCAAACATTTTACATAATTATGTGCGTTTTTTTTCGTAAGCCCCATGACGGATACCAGACGTACCATACTTATGCCTATTTATAAGCGAGTAAAGCCCCAAGCTCATACCATGCTGCCAATTGTTTGCCTACTTTCGCTGGATTCAATCATTGTTAGTTTTTATTTGTTAATAACCGCTACGACGTGGCAAACTACATTTTTTATCTCTCCATCGATAATTGTCGGCCCTGTTCACGTTGTTTTGTAAATAAAGCGGTAGAAAGCTGTTGAATAAATAAAAATAACTGAACCGCATTGGTCCGCTTACTTCTTCGTTATTAGTGGACGAAGCTAACATGTTTTGGTACATTTGTTACTGATTTACTGCTAACACGATTAGTTATTGTAGCATATAACCATTTTTAATACGGGATTGTACTCAATATTGTAATGACAAATAATTTAGATGTAGGTAATATCTCAGGCGTTACTTTGTATAACAATGTCAACGAGGACGATATAATTTAAAATTTGTGACGTGAAGAAATTACAGCTGAGAAAAGAAAATCGCCTATTATCGTGTTTTCCTTCATCACTGTTTCTAACTGATCATACTGGAAATACTTCATACTCCGCCTGAGTTGCCAGTACGACATATTACGAGTGCAATTTCCTCGGGGGCTAGTTTTTTAATCTGTGGAAGTGAAAGACAGATTGGTATTTGCCAGTTATGGCGGTTCTTGCGATCCGCTCGTGCGTGCTACGCGCGGTAACGTTATGCAGTCTAGCTCCACTTGTTTCTTGAAATGTTTTTATCTACTTTGCATACGAAAAATGTTTATGTATGTATGTAAATATATTAATTGATAGGCCAATAATAAAACATCATCATCATCATCAGTGTATCTCAGTCCACTGCTGGACATAGGCCTCCCCCAAAGAGCGCCATCGCGCCCTGCCCTCGGCTTGCCGCATCCAGCTTCTGCCTGGAGCCTTTCGCAAATCGTCATAATAAAACATAATAGTAGTTAATAAAATTTCATTGCGATATTTGAAGTTAAAGCGTCTTAAAATTCAAACGCAATTGGTTTAGCGAAAGTCGAAAAAATCTGTTTAATTATTACAGGATTCGTTATTACTATTTTATCTAGCGAAGAAAGCTAGCATGTTACAAAAATGTTATCGCGCGAATTGCCTTATGTGTTACTGAACAGTTGTAGTATCATTAGGCGCGGTTTAGGCGCGTGCTGTGACACCTAGCGCCATTAGGCCGCATTTACACCTGCAATGTTACTGCTGCAAACACTGTCAAATTGTAGCTCGCAGGTGTAAACTACGCAGCAAGCGCACTTACTTTATCAAGCGGTTTCTGCGAGTAGGCGCGAGTCCTTTAGATTGAAGATTTAAACATGTCACAACAACTCGCAAGAAATCTCGTCTATTGATCTACCATCGTATAGGTATTCCGCACTCAGGACTGGTCAGATATGACTTTTTAAATAAAAAAAATCTAAAACATACTATTAATTAACTGCGGCCCCACCAATAGAATAGAGATATATATGGTTCACCATTTTACATTTCTTCAACAAATGAATTGTTGAATTCAAGTTGACCGTTTTTCTTGTTTAACAATAAAATAGTCATTGCAGCCGCCATCTGTGCGCGTCGGCCCACAAGATAGATACCACAGCATCCATACATTTAAATCACCATAGCTTATGTGATATAAATAGTTCTCGTGTGTTAACCTCTGGGTAAAGTTGCAAAAGTAAAACCCGCGAACATCTTACAAGATATTTATGGAAAAAAATATTGCAAGAACATGAACGTTATGTAAACGGTATAGCAAGAAATTGATGCAAGACTTCAGTGGATGTTCTTGCCGGTGGAAACGCGACCTTACACCTGCACCGCAATGTAAGTTTTTTGCCTCGCTGCAATAAAACTACTCGCTCGGTGGAATGTGTTTTTATATTTATATCGATGGCTTTAATAATGCCTAGATTTAATTATTTTTTATCGTCAGACTTACTGAGAGATTACTAATGAAATAACGTGTTTAGCTCTCCGTTTTTATAAATCTACCTGCATCTAAGGTAGAATAAAATATTATTAAAACATAAAAGTACGAGTTGCTTTGAAACAATGTATACAAATACATATCATATTATGAAAGTGTAAGTTGTATATGTTCTATGCGTAAATAAACAAATTAATATTTATGTTACGTAAGTAAACAAATAACCGACTGCTATAAAACCACCAAAAAACAGATCGACATTTTAAGCGTCAATATTCAATACCGTTGCATTATAAAAAATACGAGACAAATTAGTGCTACTTTAAAACGAGCAAGCTAAATGTATTGTGTTGTTAGTTGTCACATTTAGCTCCACTCAGGTATGAACAATGGCGCGAGCTCGTTAATTGAGCCACTGAATTGGGTGAAGCGGAAGAGCTGGCCGTGTCAGCGGCAGGCGGAGACAGAGTATAGGGCGCCAGGTGTCGGGCGACCGGCCAAGTTGCCGATAGCTGCCCACTATCTCTTAACTATCACACAATCCTTTACTAAACAGTTCGTAATTCCTCACAAATTTAATACTTACGAGCATACCAATAGAAATGTCCTAATGTCTAAGCTGAAGAACCTATACCCCATACACATGTAAAGGAATGTATGACACACGGTGGCGTGTTTGTGCAACATTGTACAAAACTGCTGTAAACGTTTCCCTCACGCAAACCAGAGCGTGAGTCGCTAACACAAACTACATTTAAATTAGTCGAAAGCTGATATTCCGGGTAATGCCGTCAAACAGACGACTCTTTCCACGCAGATGGACGCCTTTGATATCTCCGTCGACACATTTATGGCGCGATTAAGAGCTAAGAGATACGGTACTGTTCAAACACATGCGAGACGTAAATATTGCACATACTCAGATGGAACTATGATAATGCCTGATATTTTGGTAGTAGGCACCAATGAAACCTCTTCAAGTTTGACAGACTTGAGATAGAGATGCTCTATTATTGCAACTCTATGTCTCATTACATGTTTACACATTTTTTTTGTCATTCTTCACAGATGTTCTTGACACAATATTTTAAAAATCTGCACGCATAAGATTTTTATTGCAAAATATGATTCCATTTGTTTCTAAAGTAACAGTTTCGATTTTAATTTTACGTAAATTCTGCCGGCATTTTCCACCGCTGACAGCTAACGATAGCGCAGTCGAAATAAAATAATATACAAATTGGAAACTCACAATTTTAGTGTGTTCTTCTAATGACCTCATAAACCTAGAGTTAGAAACAGTGTTTCTTTTAAAAACCAAGTAAATGTTTTGTTTAATACCTAATATATTTGAAAATACATCAACAATGGCCAACTCCAGCCAACGCAGATGAAAAGCTGGGCTCATTGTACCACGCGTTTATTTTTACGCGCACGCCGCCGCTCTCCCGGTGCCCTGCCAAAAATGTGGCCCACTGATCTTCTATAATACAGGGAATCGACACCGTTCGCGAAATTAGTTCAGATTTTATTTCCGGTCAAGCTTAACGGGAACAGTAGTTACTCTAGTATGACGATATACTGATAATGTGTCAACTCATTAATGATTTCTATACAAATAAATATTCTTTCGCATATTATGTTGTCATGTTTAAATATATATTCACGCATTTCTATATGTTATGTTTACAACGTAACATCACGCCTGTAAACTCCGAAGAGGAAGGCAGAGGAATGTAGTATACCCCCATGTTTCACCAGGTACGTTCACTTACCACTTTTGAACAGGTGGTGAGCCTATTGTCATCGGGAACATTTCCAGACTCCGAACCACTGCCAGAAAATGTAAATTAGAAAGATCCACTAGTGGCCGACGCGGGGTTTGACCCCAGGCCCTCCCGATCGGCAGTCACGATAGCAACTAACACGACCAACGAGGCAGACGAATTTGTTACTTTACCAGAGGTACGCAATAATGTATGTACTCGTACGCTGAATATCAGGTTATACAATGTAATCGAATCAGTTTAAACAACACTGTACATCTCTATTATCTCTAAATAACTCTATTTTCACAGTTCGGGCGTGCTTTTTCTACGTGTATTCATTACTCTCTTATACACGCACACCGGTTTCGAAGAAACCCATTAGCCAGTATCTGATCTAATTGATTTATTTATCCATTTATATTTTACTTCTCTAACTCGATATATTCCATGGATAATCGAGTGCTTATTTCACAATAGTGCGTAAATTGGCTGTTAGTGCGCCGCACTCCACCGCGCGGTCTGCGCGCCGTTGGCGGCTGCAAGTGACGTGTGACGTCACACGTGGTATTGATAACTCTTGGTGCTGATTGATTTCTCACACTACGATGCAAGTGATTCGTAGTAAATGAATCGTCGCCTCAAACTACGATATACGATTACCCCGCTTGCGCCCCCGTACTCGCTCTGATTTTGTAGAGACGCAATAAATAATATATTTATTTATTGGTATATCATGTCACACTGGTTTCGTGACAACATTTTACATTTTTACAAAGGTACATTACGTCGCAATCTCTTGTGGAAAATTCGTATGTTAAAGTTCAAATATCCAACTCTACATTTTACGATCGCCATGCTACCGTTGAATGTGGCTTTCATCTGTATTTGTAAAAACAGTCGCGGGTATAATAAACCCATAGCAAAAAGTGGTCACTGAGCGCGTCGTTGCGCTGGTGCACAGCGCACCCGTAGCCGAAGTAACAGACACACGCTGTAATAAAAGTAATTAATGTTAACGAACTTAATGAACTCTGTCGTCGTCAGGAATTATATGAACCACACGATGACATAAGAATAAGGAGCTACAAAGTGAGTCGTCTTTGTTTTAGTAAAATATGAATAACGTAAATGATTATTAAAAACAAAGCATCCTTGCCTAAGTCAGAAAATTTAAATTATTTAATAAAATATGTTACAATATGTGATGTAAAATGGAGATATCAGGACCAAAACTCTCCGCGCTATAAACCTATCGTTATAAAAACCGAAATAGAACTGTCTAATGCATTACATTTTAAAACATCGATTGATTTGCAGCGTTAGTTACTGACAGAGTTGCTTTTCAAAAGTTGCCGGGATCCGATATTTAATAGTAGTATAATATCAAAATAGTACAAACAAACAAAGTAAGTAAACTTCTGGCAGACGAACGCACGCTTTCTTCGTGTTGTTTTGATACGGTGGCGACTAAGAATTGCTGTCTCCGTACGAAATTGGACACGTGGCCTTCAATGCAACAAAGCTACTTGTTTGTATGATTCACTGCATTTCGAGGAGAACCACGAGATGGACGGTTTCCGCAGTGGCGGGATAAATAGTTGCCGCCTGCAGTTTAGACGAATAAAGTAGGTTATAACACGCTATCAAACCAATTACATACATATATATCATTACTTTCATATAGTAAATTAATTCTTCTCTTTCGCATTAATAAGTATGTAATCTCAAAGAAAGTTTTATCTTATACTGCTAAGTGCAGTTGACCGTCATATTTTAAACGTAAAATATTTCAATTCATATTTAAAACTTTTACCATTGTGAAGCTATTGTCATATTACAAAATATTAAATAATCATCACATTAGCGTGTTTCTTCACATTATTCAATGTACATTACTAAAGCACACTAATACACGACTGCTTCCCATAAGCAGCGTATTTATACATAGTAATTCTGTAATCAATAACAACAGTTAATTTAATCAATGTATTTCTGATATAATACAAGTAATGCGAAAAACACGAGTCAGGTTCTGCTGAATTTCTTATTACATCGTTAATTCCCATTCTCCCATTCCAACCTCTTATATTTACCTCTTCTGTCGCGCGATTCAAATATATCGTCTATTTTGACCACTTGAAGAATTTACAAAATAAGTTAGGAATGGAATGTGAACAAAACGCCAAATCTCAGTAATGTCGGACCAAATAAGTTCCCATTCCAGGGGATTCAGACGACTCCCCGCGCGCTTTGCGTCAAGGAATTCCGGGCGTTCCGCGCCGGCGCATTCATTGTAGCTCACTGTAAAAAGTAGGTAAATCTGGCATTCGCCACTTGGCGAACGTGTACATGCAACGTTAACTAATCATTGAAAAGTTTTGTTGAATTAAAATAAATTTTGAGTTGTGCGACGTGACTTTTCATTTTAGTAACAATATCTATTAAATGTTTCATTAGAAAACACAACCTAATGTATCACGACAAAGCCACAATTAATTTACAAATCGTAAGTTTTGGGGCCAGATAGTGTAATAAATAAAAAATAAAAACAAGTTTACACCGCATCGACGGAAAAAGACGGAATTCGTATATTTCGACGAAATTCGTATATTTCCCTGTTTCAAGTGGCGTCCCACATAGAGGAATACATAAAAAATATGAATGTATTCATGAAAACTGTAAAACTCTAATACTACAGTAGTAGATTTCAACGTTCCAAGGTCAACAGTGCCGAGAGTTTTTACAATGTGTTTTGATTACCGCCGCCCACGCTCCTGTTTCAGCTGCTAAGCGTTATGAAATTTTGTTTCGTTTCATTTATTGCGGACCCATGAGAGTGACCGGTAGAATGAAGCCAATAAGTTTTTAACACAATTTATGTATTGAATTGGTTTATTATTTTCGAAAGACGCACACAGCGCGAAATTATGTGTGCTTTCAACACGTTCACGCGCTGAAAAACAATATTAGTCGGATATAATCTGTGTTGAATTTGGCGCGAGTTATAACAAGACAAAAATATTACATTATTATCAGTTAGTTGAACATATCGTAGCGTAATCAAACTATCAAAAGCCAATGACACAGTCTCAAAGCAAACGAACTTTGCTAGATCATCTAGAAAATTTACAGAGCAAAGGTGAATATATTAAATGGTACCCTACTCAGCTGTGTTTAGAAATTTCAAAACTCTCTTTTTGATGAGATGAATAAGTTTGCTAATTAGTTTTACGCGAACATGTTATTTATTCACAAAGATATATTTTAAATAACCGTGTGAAAGTTGATTTTTTTATAAATTGAACTAGGCACTAACATCCCATATACCAGATCCATATTAACATGTGTACAAAAAGAAGATTATATTAATACATCATACATGCTATACAACAATAAGCGTGTAGATATCAAAGTTAACTAAATTGATTATTCTAATACAATATGTAAAGATGATAAAGCTGCATAAACTGCGGCTGAAAGGTTATGGTCACACGAAAGTGGAGCTATTTCGGGGTCATCCCGTCGATAGAATGCAATAAAGTTTCATTGAACTGCCGCTGTTTATTTATATACAACGTGGAGTATTCAACGTTCGTATGAATTAAGAATGGTTATCAATAACTTTAGCTGCCTTTGAAGCCCTGAAAGAATATCCACGCAACGCGCGGCCATCAAAACATATTTTTTATATTTAGACGAGGTGAAGTTATTTTAACATTGAAAAATGTTTGCATTATTAGAAAGCGGTTTCTCTTACACCGGTACGCGAAATGAACTAGTTAAGTTGTCATGATTCACCCGTCAACCGATGTCCACGTCAAAAATAAAACTGTCCGAAGCGAAGGGCGGCCTCGGCGTGGTGTTGCAAGGTCTTTTCCACTACTGTCTCTAATAATAAATACTCAGGTATCATACATCTGTCATAGGTATGCGGTGTAACATTTTTCATATGTAATACCACTAAAAATTACACTGACAGTATGTGAGTAAAACCAATGTAAAATATCAGAACTACAATAGTTTGAAATGTATTAACCATTTTTAATTTCATCCTTCTTGATTGCCTCGTTGGTCGTGTTGGTTGCCAGGACGACTGCCGATTCAGAGGTCCTCGTTTCAAATCCCGTGTCGCGGTGTAGCTGTAGGTGGTGGTGGGAGTGTAAACATTATCTAATTTCTTTAATACTGTTACCTAAAATTACATTTAGCATTGTTATCATTGTCCACGCCACTAGTTTATTTTTCTCTTGACTTTTACATTTAGTAAGACGATACTCGCATCGCCCGTGCAGATAATAAATAGTACACCCACTGAGTGTTCGCTCTAAACTATGTTCTACGTATACATTTAAAAGATTTCATTTTTTAAATACACGCATTTGCTCCCAAACGGATAGGTAAATGCGTTTCTGCAGAATAAAACAAAAAAATTGCAATGTTAAAAAACACGTAACATCACGACTGTAATGCCCGAAGAGATAGACAGATAATGGATGTAAAAAAATAATATTTATAAGTAATTATTTTAGCTTTTGTTTAATGTTGAATCTTTTGAATTTATCATTATCATGAGCCCGCGTAGACCCCTCCAATAGTACTTCATTGAGCTGAGCTTCTCTTTAACTCTAATTGTATCTTCCTAGTTTGCCAATTTCAATGAAACCTAGGACATTAGCACATCTGACGCCATTTCTTTGTTCTCTATTTAGCTTCATGTGGGTATTACATGTACTGAAATGGAGCATTTCTTCGACAGGAGACAGTGCAGCGTAGTGGCGGTACTGTGAGCTCCAACCGCCACGTCGAGGAGTTCGACCTCGAGCAGTGCTGGGACGAGCGCGTGCTGAGGAAACTTGTAAGTAGCTCCTTTGAAATCCTTGACGCGGTTAACCATAAATTACATAAAAATATTCCTTACTGTTCATCTTCAGCGAAATGTATTTGATACTGAAATCGATAGGCCATTCTCACATTAGATATCTAAATCACATTGGCTTTATATTCGCAAATATTAATTATTTCAAATTGTAAATTCGATTTTTTAAATGTACATTTAACAAATATATTATGTATAACTCACCAATAATATTGCGTACGCGGAATATATTGATTTCTCCTAATAGATAAACAATTTTATTTTATTTTAAATAAATATTAACTTTGTAGCAAACGCGAAACAATACTGCACATAGTTTATAACGTGTGTGTGTTTGAGTCATGAGACCGCACGACCCCGAGAGCGCCCCGTCACGCTGTTACGGAAGCATCACGGACTCACGAGTGTCAAAGAAAGCTAAGCTAACCACTTAGCACTCTCACTTTCGGCGGAACGAAACAAACCAGTCATGGTCTTTGTGACCATTTATGACACGCGCATACACACAAGAGCTCACGCACACACGCACACCCGCCATTCACGCGCGCACGCGCACACTTGCGCTCGCTCTTTGCTTTAAGTCCGCTATTCCACTGGCGTTTTACGAGCGGTGACGTTTCTCCGACGTCAACACTGCGCAGACGCGACGTTGACGTCGCAGGTCTCTAGTGGCAAGCGTTGACATTACGATGCCGCAACGTTAACGTCGCGTTGATGCAACGTTAACGTTACGTTTTTTTAGGAACAGGTACAATCACGAAGTCCACTCTATCTGTGTGGGAATTTGAATGTACTGTTTTTCTTACCTCAAAGTTATAACAATCCTCTCTTCTGGTGACACCGAAACCCTGAAATTAGTATCTAAATATTGTATGTCATTTTGAATCACATCTAAAAGTTCATCAAATGTAGTCTTAGACATTCGCAAATATTTATAAAATTCCGGTTCACTATTTTTAGAAATATTCACTTTCTTGAAATCGATTAGCCTATAAAGGATTTTCCCAAAATTGATGATGATACTTTCTTTTTCTTTTACGTAATTTTCGTCGAAGTATCAACGCCAACAGCAGTGTTTAGTCGTCGGAATCCATTTTGTCTCTGATTATATGCCTCAAATTGCAGGATGTGCGCGACGTTAACGTTGCGTTCAGTGTAAGCGCAACGTTAGCGTCACCGCTGCGCAGGCGTTGGACGAACGCCAACGCTCGTAAAACGCCAGTGGGTTAGCGGCCTAAGGGTATAAAATAGAAGTTGATAGATTAGACATATATGTAATAAAAGATCTATGCTATTGCTTAACACAAAAAAGGTAATTTAATATAATATCGATTTTTATGCGAGCAAAGCCACGGGAAAAGCTAGCATCTATTTCGAGTAGTCTTCGACTAAAGTGTAAGGCAAATAAGGCGCGGAGGACCCCGATTAAAAAACCAATCTGATCTGCCCTTATATACCCATGCAATATATGCTTATATACCCATCCAATACCCATGAAAGGAGTTACAACAACTTACAAGTAACATTAAGCGTAGGTACCTTATTGTATAATATAGGTATAATTCTACAACACATTTAAGCAATTATTTAGATAAATTTATTTACATGAATTTAAATATTGAACAATTTAGCAGCTCAAAAGACGTCAGCAAACAAATTAAAATACATGTATTCACTGTATTGTATTGTGTGTATAAACCACAAATCAGTGTTGTACTCAGACCCAGCTTTGCTATTAGAATCGTGACTCCAAAGCAAACAGTCCGTGCATACGGCATTTTACGTTTCTTGTTTATCTTTATGCCGAGTCACGTCATTTGGTTGATATTACATTTATATTGATATAAATATACATAGGTACGTTACTTTAGTGTATTGGTATTCAGCTTCACTAGCAAACTAGCACTCGTTCAGTACTGGCAGCACTCCATCTGGTGACGTGACAATTTTCATACAATTTTCACGATTATATTGGTAAGTAAGAAATCCTATTATTTGTATATGATAATAATTTATATTAGTGTTCAGTTGTTTCACCTTTTATAATAATTTGTATTTTAATACCTATATCAGAATATAATGTGTTCCGGATATTAATTAAGTAATATCTTAGTTTATTAGTGAAATTAACGGGCAATTTAGACAATAAGTACATTTTATTATTAACTTTCGTTAAAAAAATCATATTGTGAAATAATTCAAATCACAAATGCATTTCAATCTAGTCCCAAAGTTTTCGTTTACAACTTATTGCACAAGTGATATTTAGAATCTACAAGAATATATGTATACTAGATAAAAGTACGCAGACGAAGTAATTAGGTATCAGCACAACCAGCGAGTTTTATTCAATTTACCCAAATACGAAACGTAAATCATTAAAGTGTAAATCAATTCTTTTTAACGTGTTGTACTTTGATCTTTACATTAAGTAAATTTCAAGGTTCTATGTTGAACTCAATTAAAACCTGCTCATATTGCTTTCAATACCTAGTTCAGGAACAAATAGTTGTATTATTACCTTTTTTATGTCGGTTTTTGTCAAACCACTTGACTTATCTGAAAAAAAAAATATCCTCTATCAATAATTTAGCTGGTATTTTTAGGTTATGGAAAAATATATTTTGACTATTGTTTTATTTAGACATTAGTTAATGAAGATATAGGTATTTTTTCTACAAATATTCAAATCATCTTAAAGTAAACACTACAAGTTAAGCATAACATGACATTTGCTTTTTTTTGGATTTCAGCATTCACTTTTACTGTTTATTAATATTTAATGATTCATAAGTAATTCTATAGGGTCGGGTCTGTAAGGATACAGATACTTGGCACTTAATGCTTCCTATGTGGGACCTGGTATATGATATAAGTAAAAAAATCCTAAATTTGAGAGGCCACATTATATTGGTGGTTGTACTGAACAATTATAACATTCTAGAAGACATGTGTTATCAAGATCATATCTTGGTTTAAATAACATATTGTTTGGGTTCATCAGACTTGCTTGTTTATATAATATGTTATTTAATAGTCATACACTTTGAAGTTACATTATTATTAATATATTGCATCAATAACAAATATGTCTTTTGAAAGATGTTGCATGATTGCATTTGGAAATAAATCACATATTTGAGTTAAGGATGAACAAAGGTTATCTATTTGTGCCAGTTTCAGCTATTAAATAGACATTTTAAAACATTTTGTTCATTTATATACTATGTCTGACATATTATTTCAGAACCACTAATCATCACAAAATGACGAAAATCAAGGCTGGACCTGTTGTAGACATCCTCGGAGATGAAATGACAAGAATAATCTGGGATTTAATTAAAGATAAACTTATCTTGCCCTTTTTGGATATTGAACTTCATACTTATGATTTGGGAATGGAATACCGTGACAAAACTAACGATCAAGTGACTGTTGATTGTGCAGAAGCCATTAAAAAGTACAATGTCGGTATTAAGTGTGCCACCATAACACCCGATGAGAAAAGAGTGGAAGAATTCAAACTTAAGAAGATGTGGAAAAGCCCCAATGGCACCATTCGTAATATTCTTGGGGGGACTGTGTTCAGGGAAGCAATTATTTGCAACAATATTCCACGTCTTGTCACTGGTTGGGAAAAACCAATAATAATTGGTCGTCATGCTCATGCCGATCAATATAAAGCTACTGACTTCCTCGTTCCAGGAGAAGGAAAACTTGAGCTTGTATTTACCCCTGCCTCTGGAGAGCCTATCAGGCATGTAGTAAATAATTTTAAGGGTGCTGGAGTAGCTCTTGGAATGTACAATACAGATGCCTCTATCGTTGATTTTGCTCATTCATCATTCAAGTATGCTTTAGACAGAAAGTATCCACTATATTTGAGCACAAAGAATACTATTCTGAAAAAGTATGATGGTCGTTTTAAGGATATTTTCCAAGAAATTTATGACAAGGAGTACAAGTCTCAATTTGAAGCTGCAGGCATTTGGTATGAACATCGTTTGATTGATGATATGGTAGCTTATGCTATGAAGTCTGAGGGTGGATTTGTGTGGGCTTGTAAGAATTATGATGGTGATGTGCAGTCAGACTCTGTAGCACAGGGTTATGGTTCCCTGGGACTTATGACTTCTGTTCTTGTTTGTCCAGATGGAAAGACTGTAGAGGCAGAAGCTGCACATGGAACTGTCACTAGACACTATCGCTTTTACCAGCAAGGCAAAGAAACTTCTACCAACCCAATTGCTTCAATTTTTGCATGGACTAGAGGTCTTTTGCATAGAGCCAAGCTTGACAATAATGACAAATTGAAGACATTTGCTGAGAAACTGGAAAAAGTGTGCATTGACACTATTGAGTCTGGTGTGATGACTAAAGATCTTGCAATTTGTATTAAAGGCATGAACAATGTGAAGAGATCTGACTATTATGAAACATTTGAGTTCATGGATAAATTGGCAGAAAACCTAAAAAAGAGCTTGGGACAATGACTCACTCCTAAACATTTAATACATTCAAATCTTTGAATAAACTCAATTTCTTTTTCACAATTTATATTTCACAAATATTTAGGGGTTTCTAGGTTATTTTGTATTGGTGGCATTTATTTATTATTGTTACAATTTAATATATTAATAAATATAACCCAACATTTCAGATTTTAACTATTTCCTTTGTTAAACAAAGTATCTGTTACCTATGTGCAAACAAAAGCTTTATATTGCTTTACATTCAATTGCGGCATAAATACAATCTGATTATAAATATTTGGCAAATCTACTTCCTCCTTACTAAACCAATTTACAAGTGGGTAAGGAATATTTGTAGGTACTTTAAACACTCATTTCACATTGGAGTATTTTTATCATGACACAGATAAGGTAACTTATGAACAAATCATTATATTTGTAGCCACTATCATAGTGAGAATGATAAAACAAATGACATAGTTGATATAAAACTGCAGATAGGTGGCCAACCTGACGTACCTGATTGTATCTGATGTACTCAAATTATATAGATATGAGTACCTACTATGAGCCTAGTATCACACCAACACCCTATCACCATTGTTATCATGTTAGTTTCTAGCCTCTGAAATGCAAAGCTTAAATCAATTTTTTCCTTTAGGCTCTATTTTGTTAATGTCATTGATATGAAGTCTATTACCCATTTGTCTATTGACAATTTAATATTCCTTAACCTACAGTTACACAAAAAAGATATATTGTCATAATTGTATAGATAATAATAATAATAAACTTTTATTGTCATTTACATCAGGTAACACAAAAATATAGTGTAGTACACGTCATGGGCAACAGGAGGCATCTCAGCCGACGCTAACTCGGGTTTGGTATCCCGAGTAGCGCTGATTTTCAGGTGCCCCTTGATCCCTCTGGTGTTGTGCGGGATTCTATTTTATGTTTAAGCCGCCAACCGTATTCCTTGTATTAAGATACTTGGACAG
>DWDV01000415.1:0-17039 GCA_018245615.1 Mimoniades ocyalus | reverse complement strand
TTATATTATATTTTTTTAGTAACTATCACATTACAAAGATCCGTACGCATTAGACAACTTGAAATTTAATAATAATATCTTGAGACATTTCCACACACGGCCATCTGATCCCAAAGCAAGCAAACGGGTCATTCAATAAGTAATATAATATACATCTAGATAAAATTATTCACTTCAAACTTTCACTTTGTCTTATCAAACGTTGACTTATATTATTCTACATGCAATAATTCTACATTTTAGTTGTCTATGAAACTACTACACATATTATAAATAAAATAATAAAAAAATATTCTTAGTAGTATCATTTTATAATTAGGTGGTTGACTTTCCCGCCAAAGTTGCGTATCGTATGTCGTTTTAGGCCGTACCTTGGCATGGAGTTAGGAGTGACCCAGCCGACCTCGTCCGCAACAATGTTTGTGTGGTGTCCGCACTGTATGTGCGCTGTAACAATATTTACGCGTTTTAGCGCCTCTGTGTACATAGGACGGGTTTTGATACGCGGCAGCTTAGTAATACATTAAACTTATCACCGTTTTAAAATGGCAATAGGCTCACCACCTATTTACATGGTGAGACGTAAACGTGGTGAAAAGTGGGTATGTTCTACACTCCTCTGCCTGCCTCTCCAGGGATTACAGGTGTGGTGTTAAGCTGAAATATAAACGTGATACGGAGTCGTATATTTTTATATTAACCGTATACTTTTAGTCTACAAAATATGTCAGAGGTGTGTGTACACCATACGTAATTTCGAAAAGATGACCATGTAAGACAGTCTTAATGCTTTCCAGATACTCGTAGTAGGTAGGACGATCTAGGAAAGGCTGGGCGCTCGCATGTCCAGCAGTGGGCTGAGAAAGGCTGTGATCGATCATCGTCAATGATGATGATGATGATAAATCCACTACTAATATTTTACATTTGTAATACATTATTAATACTTACTCGGATTTATATAGGTACTAAATTTGCAATCAATTAATGTCCCACTGGTGGACATACGTTGGCACTCCAGCACCGTGGTTGTATACTTTAGAATTAGAATATTACTCAAGGGTGGATTGAAGAAAATATCAGTTAGGAGTCCACCTATATATGTAAATGTAGAATTAAATGCGTTGTACGTTACAATAACCATTGTGAACACTCTTAATGAGTCTCCATGGAAAAAGAATACTTACTAACCAAGCCATTAAAATACATTATAAAGAGGTATCTTGTTCACTTTCATAGAAGTTAGATGTAATCGCCCATTTCGTTCACACGGATTGTAGTAAATTAACCCGTAGATCGACCCGTAGTATTATTCAATAGAATACAAAAAAAATATATAGGTATTACGTAGTTGTCGAAATTTCGTCACTCAAATATAACACATTTTACATTAATATTATTTATATTTAAATATACCATATTGTTGTCATGTTAACTGTACGATATGTACATTCGTTTTAATTTATTAAGGATCTTATGATGTCCTGTTAAAAATTATTATAATTTAGGCGTGGCAACATTTTTGATTTCTTGCTAACATCAAGTGGTCGTATCACATGTGCATGATTTATTTTACAAATTATATCGTAGTGTCCTTTTGTGAACTGGTATTAGACGCAACTGGTGAGAAGTGGAAGGGTGCTGCATTCCTCTGCATAGCCTTAGCGAAGGTACAGGCGCGATGTTAAGTGTTACGTCTCTTATTTTGTGCATTACATTATTAAATGTGGTTTATTCATTCATTTTGAAATAATATTAAAAAAAAAACAGCATATTATTTTTAAACATTACAAAATAAGCTATGAAGAATATTCAGACAAGTTTTGTGTTCAAAATAACTATATATATTATGTACTAATGATTAAACATATTTCATGGTGGATCTCGTTTACCTTAAGCTCCTAGAAAAATGGACTAGTGGAGTAATGTCAAGCGTAAACATACATAAGTATAATTGACTTTAATTGGTTTACGTAAATTATAATTGAATTATTGAAATAAAAATTAATGAAAATATAATACGAAACATTTACCTTACCACCTTTATTAAGCCTTGCTGTCCATTTACTAACAAGACCCCACTCATGAGCCTCTCAGGGACTGAATCCAAATTTCGCTAAGAGCAGCCTGTTAATTTTAATCAGGTTGTCACAGAGTTACCACGACAGGAGTCCTTTAAAAACATTTGGATAATTATAACGCATCCTCGAAAGTTTAACAAAATATTTCAGGGATATTTCACGTAAAGAACACTATTTTAACGTAAAATCACACCTTTAATCCCGGAAGAGACAGGCAGAGGAGTGTAGTACACTAACAAGTTTCACCAGTTACATTTCCGTTCCATCATGGAATAGATGGTGTGAGTCTATTGCCATACACTGGGTACAAATCCAGACACAAAGGCACTATTAGACATTTCATGTTGGAAAAATTCAACAGTACGCGACCTGGGATTTGAACCCAGGACCTCCCGATCGACAGTCGCCCTTGCAAACAATACGACCAATGAGGCAGACGTCTTATAAAGTAGCAGTCTTATAAATTCTTATATACATATTTATTTGCACTCAAACACAGAACAAATAGTGCTCATAAGACAGGTACTTCTTTTGGGTTGCAAATGAACCCACGACCTACGATTGAGCAGTCTGTTTGACTAACCACAGAACTAACGGACCAGTTAACTGTTCTCTCCATTCAAAACATTTAAGCGTAAATGACAAATTTACAAGCATGTTTGAAATTTAATTATATACTTACTCTGATTTATTGGATGCCGTATATAATATTTAATATGTATAATACATTTGATATATTTATCACTATTTACAAAATGTACATTTTGCTTAGCTCAATGACGTGATGTTTTAGCAATATAACATTGTTTGATTCGTAATTCTTTACAGTTCAGGCTACACTACTCTGGAACGCCCTGCCGGTTGAAATTAGAAAGGCTGCTCTATTTGGTATGTACATATATGTATGGATTTTATATTGTAAATATTATATATGTGTGTATATATATATGTTTATGTGTATGTAAGTATACATATTTATGTTATTTTATAATATATATTATATGTACTGTATTTATGTGTATCTGTTTGTGATATATATATGTAAGTACATTTAAAATTGATACCAATGCCTTTGTTGTGCCTACCGCATATTCACACCATCACCCTGGGTTGACTGCTAGAGAATGCCATTAGGCATTAAGACCGCACTTTGTAACGTAACTTTAGGTTAACAATGAAGAATAAATAAATAAATAAATTGGCTGCGTTCTGATTTTTATTATCATCATTATCTTTATAAACAACATCATATTTACCATCATCATCATCTTTATCATAATCATAATTATCATGTTATTTATTAATTAATTATTTTAACACCTTAAAATTAAGGGGCACAAGGGCGTACTTAATGTCTAATGGAATTTTCTCCCATTCAACCCTGAGGGATGGTGAGGGTGTGTGGCAGGCGCTCACCAACTCCAATAAAATTATAAGATATATGTATACATATATACATACACATATACATACATTCACATATACATACACACACATATACATACACACACATTTATATACATAAACATATACATACATATACATACATACACATGTATACATACACATATACATACATACACATATACATACACACACATATACATACATACACATATACATACATACACATATACATACATACACATATATACATACATATACATACATACACATATACATTACATATATACACCATTATCGTAATTTTTTGAATTATTTTTATCATCATCTTTATCACCATCATCATCATCCTTATCATGAAAATTTAAATTTATCATGAAAAACATGATTGTAGAAGAAGCACGTCAATACCGATTTTCTGTTTTTTTTTCAGGTCGATCATCCCCGTTACCGGAATACGATTTCGTGATAGTCGGAGCCGGTTCAGCTGGCTGCGCACTCGCGTCGCGTCTCTCGAAATACAGGAACATTACCGTGCTGCTCATAGAGGCGGGCAAGCCGGAGATGTTGCTGACCGACATCCCCGCACTGGCTCCATACTTCCAAGCTACCGACTACACTTGGCAGTATTACATGGAGCTCCAGCAAGGCGTCTGTCTCGGTACAAATCTTTTTCCATAACGTGACAGAGAAAAACGTTATATACTGCAGTATATAAATGAATACAAAAACGTTATATATTATAGCTATATTTAGCAGGATTCAATAGACTTCTATTTATACTACATAAATAATGAACGTAATCGATGTATAATCGACTAATACTCGCTTTTTTATAACAATGAGCGGCACAGCTATATGTTTTTAAGTAAAATTAATTTAACAAACGTTTGATATACAAATATTGTCAAATAATATATTGGGCGTTTTACATTTACAAATGACCAGGAAACGTATGAAAAATTGCAATCGATTTATTCCGACCGTTTCTGACACATCGCTAGAAAATCGACATAATCATGATATAAATATGATAATTTATAATCAATAATTTTATATTAACAATTTATTATATTAATTTATCTCATGATTATGTCAATATTCAATGAATTATGTTCTTACGTTCGATATTAGCGACAAATGTTTTTCAAGACAAACAACAAGTGAATACCCAAAAAAACATAATTACAAGTAGAATCTAATCGGATACCAAATTCTTTTGAATTTTCTCAAGTCATAACTCTAGTCAAATATATTTGACTACACCTATGAGTTGAAGAAAAAGTTACAACATTTTTCTCCTGCGCTAAAAGAAAATTGTTATATCTACTCTTTTCCACTGAATGATGCAACGAAATAAACATGACAGGCATGGAGAGCGGACGCTGCTTCTGGCCGCGCGGCAAGGCCGTAGGGGGCACGAGCGTCATAAACTACATGATATACACGCGCGGCAGACCGGAGGAGTGGAATCGTATTGCAGCCGACGGCAACTACGGATGGTGAGTGGTATATATTTGTTTACGTAACATCACGCCTGAAATCCCCGAACCACGTGGGCAGAGGAATGTAGAACACTGACACGTTTCATCAGTTACGTTTACGTCCCACTATGGAATAAGCGGTGAGCCTATTGCCGTACACCGGGTACCTATCCAGACTCCGAGCCACTACTAGACAATCTAATTTTAGAAAAATTCAATAGTGCCCGACCCGGGATTTGAACCCAGGACCTCTCGATCGGCAGTCGCGCTTGCAACCAACAAGACCCTCATTGGTCTTAGTCAATATATTTGTTTATTCATTACATAACATATTATCGCGGCTGTATCTCCCCGAACGATAAACAAAGGAGTGTAGTAATAACAAACTTCACCAATTATATTGTACGTCCCATGCAATAGAAGTGAGACTACTCACATACATCAGGCACAAGACCCGACTTTGTGCTCGACCCGGGAATCGATGCCAAGACCTCCCGATCGAGAATCGTGCTTGCAATCAACCACCATTATAAACTATTATGGTTCCATTGTAGAACACAGGTCCCTTCCTCGAATGAGAAGGGTTAAGGCCATAGTCTGCCAGACAGACCAAGTGCGACTTGACGAACAAATAAAACTAAACAGAATCATGTTTAAGCAATGTCGTTTTTAAACACGCATCAGATCACGTACTCGGCAAGATTATAATTCATAGCACAAGCCACCAAAATGTATGACCTGCCATATAAGTGAAGTCCTTCTGACAGTGCTTAGGTAACCCGAGCACGAATAAATACAGTATTGATGAAACAAATTAGAATAACAACAATAATGATAATATGGGACATCTCCACACGCGGCCATCTGATTCCAAAGAAAGCCGACCGTGTGTTATGACAAACAGCTGATATTATGTACTTACAAATATATATACTTAGTTTTTCCACTCAGAACAGATACTTATGGTTATCACACAAATGTGTGCTCCGGGTGGGAATCGAACCCATGACTCCCGGTTCAGCAGTCAAATCCACTAACCACTGAGCCAACAGGATAGTCAGTTCCGCTAATTAAAATACAAGTACACTATTATCGTTACATATCTTTATTAATATTTTTCCAGGTCCTACGATGAGATACTGAAATATTATGTAAAGTCCGAAAAGGCGGATTTGGACGGATATGAAAACAACCCATATAGAGGGCGCGATGGCGAACTGCCAGTTGAATTTGTACCTGTGAAGTGAGCTTTTATACAGATATTCATCATATTTATAACACATATCTGTAATGTTTTCCTAAAACAAAACAAATCCTGGCTTTTCTTAGAGCAATGACATGACGAACGCACCCTGAGTCACTAGACTTAGCCCTCACAATCAAAAAAATATATTTTACTATAAAAAAAATTATGACATTCAATATACATCAGCGTTTCCCATTTGCCGGGTCGCAACCCGGTACCGGGCCATCAAAATAAAATTTTCGGGTCGCAACATTCCCGCCTTATTTTAAAATTTATACATACCTACTACCGACTTGAAGTGGGACCAGACCTTAGGATAAAACTTTTGTCATTTTTCGCGAACTTGGATTCTTTAGTAAAAAATAAACAGCAGCTCCATACTTCGCACTAAAATTTAGTGTCTAAATAGGCGATACCAATGTATATAGTACTAATAAAACCTTTTTACTATTAATAAATATGTATTATTTTAACCAATGGAACCAGCTTGGGTTCAAAAGTATTAAGTGGGTGGCAAAGGGGAGGTGTGAAAATTACCGAGCCATGGCAGAAAAATGTTTGGGAAACACTGACATACATGATTGTACTGATCTCCCGGGTTACTGACGCATGCTTATTCGGCATAACCCGACAAATTCGGACCTGGGTAACTCATGACGAAAGACTTCGAATAGGTCCGAAATTAGTTGAGCCATGTCAAAAAAATATACGTGAATTATTTCGGAACTATAAATAATACATATTCTATGACTAATTTCAGGACCAAACTTATAGACGCCTTTTTGGAAGCCGGCAGAATACTCGGACATCCAACAGTGGATTACAATTCGCCTAATAATTTGGGTTTCGGGAAAGTTCAGGTCACGATCAACAATGGCCGACGTCAAAGCGCCGCTAAAGTGTTTTTACACTCGCATAAGAATAGACGTAATCTACATATTCTACCCGAAACCAGGGCTACAAAAGTCCTTATAGATCCCTACACAAATACAGCGTATGGCGTAGAATTCATGCGAGATGGAATTTTATACACAATAAGGGCACGTAAGGAAGTTATTTTATCGGCTGGCCCAATAGCATCACCGCAACTCCTTATGTTGTCAGGAATAGGGCCAAAAGATCATTTACAATCAAAAGGGATACCCGTTATTCAAGATCTTCCTGTGGGTAAATCGCTCTACGATCACATTTGCTTCCCAGGACTTGTGTTCTCATTAAATGTGACAAACATAAGTTTCCTAGAGCGAAATGCTTCATCCCTGTCTGCCATATTAGGTTGGCTGAAAAATGGGGACAACATATTAACTACGCCCGGAGCGGTGGAAGGCATAGGATATATCAAAACGCCCGTATCCGACGATCCAGAAAATGTTCCAGATATAGAATTGATAAGCATTGGTGGATCCTTCGTTTCTGATGGAGGTCCAGGCGGTAGCAAATCCGTACGCAGAGGAATGAGAATAGTAGAAAAGATTTTCGACGAAGCCTACGGACCCATAGATAACACAGACACTTGGAGTGCATTTATAATGTTGCTGCATTCAAAATCTGTTGGTTTCTTGGAACTGAAGGACAGCAATCCATTCAGCCACCCTCTAATGTACGGGAACTATTTAACAGATCCAAAAGATGTAGCAACGTTCGTGGCTGGAATTCGTCACGTGCAGGCGTTGGCGCAAACTGAGCCGTTTCAACGGTTGGGGGCTCGTTTCCATCCTGCAAAGTTTCCAGCCTGTGTAGCGCTGGCGGAAGACTCAAATGAGTATTGGGAATGTGCAGTGCGGACCCTAACAGCGACCTTGCATCATCAAATAGCGACATGCCGTATGGGGCCAGTCGGTGACCCGAACGCTGTGGTCGATCCTGAACTGCGTGTTCATGGGGTACAAAGATTAAGGGTTGCCGACACCAGCGTCTTACCGCGCACTATTTCAGCACACACGAACGCGCCTGGTATAGCTATTGGTGAAAAAACGTCTGATTTGATAAAGGACGCATGGAACATTAAATAGATTTTGCTATTGTTTGTAATAATATTTTTAAATCTTATAAACAGGACAGATACTTTTCTTATTCGTTTTGTTTATGATGAAACTGTAAGTTGAATACATAATTAGGTACTTATATTTATATTGTGTTTAGGTTAATACGCAATACGCAAGGTTATGGTGTGCTTTGTGACAAACATTCTCTTTATCTATTCATGTTGCAATACTGTCAATTGTTTTAAAAAAAGTATAACATTATTGTTCAAAATTAAACAGAAATCATGAAAATTTAAATTTTTCCCAATCATGTGAATGCCATGTGTGTGTTAAATATTAACATCACCTATTGCTATTCCTCAAACAGTATAATACAGACATGGATACAACATACATATATCTCTATTCATAGTAATATCGCACTAAATTTGTCTGTATTCTATTTTCAAATTGAAAAAAAACTAACTTCGTTGACATTTGGTATGATAGATATCTTGTACCGTTGGAATCGCCATTAGTTCCTTGGTTTACTTCCATTGAATAAATCTTTGAACGAGTAAATAAGTCATAAAATATCAAAATTAACGTAACATTTAAGTAATTAACGTAATGTTGTAATTTATTTTTATTTTTCTACAACATTTCGACTCAAAATATTTAAACTAAACTTAATCTAGACAACGAGAGACTAGAAGCGGACTCAATATAGCGCCTTGGAAGATGCCATTGTCCAGTAGAGGACGGACGTTGGTTTATATTACAGATGATTATGACTATACAACTTTTGTAAATTTCTTGATCGGGCTAAATATATAGCTATTAAAATTCAATTACTAAGCGCCTGATTGAAAGCGTATTCTATCATAGTTTCAACTTTGCTATTTAATGCACGAGGACATGCCACAGTCTCTCTTGAATTAAAGGTACAAATATTATAATGTATATTTGCTCTCGTTACCTATAATGCAGTTTAACTAATGTTCTGCTATATATACATAATTAGAGCTACATGAGATTCATGAGCTCCGTGCTTTTAAATTATTAGGCTCTTTATGATTTACAAAAACAGAAGCAATATCTTTTACCGGCGATTACTTTGACCTAGCTGTTGAGATGTTGCGGATTAGTATTCAAAAAAACCACTTCGATTTAGGCTTCTTTATTGAATGCATATAAAAATGTATACGGACAACGCACATTTATATATAAACAAGTCAGCGAAAAATTACATAAAATATAAAGAAACTTATGTATTGTAAGATTGTAAAGGAGTTTACTCACTTTACACGTTGAAAGCGTGGCTGGTCAGAGTCTAAACCCTTACTCTGAGTGAAGAACAATCATAACAGTGGCGCGGCAAATGGATTGGCGATGAACAACTATAATCAATTCACGGAAAATTCTTGGTCACGTTGAATTCACCACTAACGTCGATCACCTCGTCTACATTTAATGCTCACTAGACATACGAGTATCTTAATAATAAATTCACCGAAAATTCCTGTTCGTCGAAAAACTGACGTTGCATTTGTGGTGACACCGTAATATCTAGTCTATTACGTTATTAAAAGTCAATGGATTGCAGGCCACCAATAAAATAAACGTACCTACTTTTGAAATTGATCTGATGTTTTAAACATTGCAACTTGCAACCCGTGCGCGGTATTTCGAGACTCGCGGAGGTAACGTCTCGGCTGCCTTTTCGTACAATGCGAAAACAACAAAGTAGGTTCATTCAACAAATAAGATAGTTTAATAGACTCTTAAGAGATGGATAACAACTGTGTAATTTTATTTGAATTAAACAAGACATATATCTAACCATCGAAAGGTATACTCATGTAGGGCAGGTTACAGGTCATCGCGCACTTATGTATGTACGTATTTCCACTAAAAGTATCAATGAAAACGCTTTAAAAACCTAACTTGAAATTATCTACTAAGTTTATTATTGTTCCTCAAATACTGATTCGACTTTTCATAAAATAATATTGAATTTATTCAGCGGTATAATTATTATTTATTATACATACTATAAACGTAAAAAAATACGTTTTTTGATAATGATTACTGAAATCATTGCATTCAAACGCTAACAACAACAATATATTAAAATACACGTATCGATCGAAATAGGTATTTATACCCAAAAATGTTGACAAACAGTGTTAAAAAGGATAGTACGCTTTTTTCAAAAACCTATCTACTAATGTACTTATGTTCTTTAACTTTATTTCTATCGTCTGATTGCGACTATTAACGACAATATACTGAGGCTCCTACAGTTTGGACATGTGGCTGGAATGGCTGGTGACAGAATGACGAAGCGAATACTTATACAACGTGAGTGATGATGGACGCGAGTCCCGAGGTAGGCCAAGACTTCAAAAGATCTTGATCAAACAGGCCAGATACTGTCCGATGGTGGAGTCAGAAGTCTTCGAAACCGGCGCGCGTGTATGAGGAGAGTGATGTAAATGAAGATGCAAGGCATTCCAGTCTTTCGCACTCTGTAGCAGAAACTATTCAGCAAACCGTTTCGTTCAGTCGATCTTGATATTTGGCACTCGGTGCTCTTGCTCTCTGCCTACCCGGTGCGAGACGAGGCGTGAAATACGTATGTATGTATGTATATACCGAGACATGTGCGTTTTTGATACCATAAAGAAATCTCATGTGTTTACATGTCGATGGAACACTCGCTAAAAATCGAATCAAAACAGTAAAATAAATCAATGTTGAAACTGTCCCTTACAGTCGGTCCAATAAATATAAATAGATAAAGATGAAACTAAAAATACACACAGCACGGATGGGCACAGAGAAACAAATAAAAGCGCGGTCATCACATTACACCCACATGTCTGGACAAGTCAAAATATCAGTATCCGTAACGGTGTTGGAAAACATCGTGAGGACACCTGCTGACCAACACAGTTCTCCGAAATGTTGTCGAAAGTATATCGACGTGCAATTGGCCGGCGTAACATACTAGAAAGAAAAGAAAGAAAGAAAAAAAGAAAGAAGCTTTATTCTTAACATAGCAGCATATAGGTATACCATATACAAAAATTAACAAAAGTTTAATACGATGCAGTTTTTATGGAAGTGTGCCGCAGTATGCCTATGAAAAGAGCACTCCCTCAGCATATGAAAATGAGAAAATCTGTTTTGATCTGAAATTGATCTCATTCTCAAGGAAAACTATTTACAATAATAAAAATGTTCATAATTGAAAACGGTCAACGAACGGCAAACGAGACTATTTTTAGACAGAGTGATAAACGGTAGATCTTGACGATGATAGGTACTTTATTACTAACAATTTTTTTTAATGTACTCTGTACATTTGTATATTTAATTAATATCTCTGTAGTTGTGTTTATGTGAAGAAAATAATATAACATTATAATACATAATTTTATGCAACAGCACGTAAGCTTTGTAAGGACAGTAATATTTGGTACCCCGTGCTCTCTGCCTGCCCCTTAAGGGACCTGGACTGATGGTATGATAATAATAATGTAAGTGTAAGAAACGTGCACCTATATGTTGTAAATATTTAGCTAGTCATTTTGATATAAATAATAATACAAACGTAACATCACGCCAGTAATTCCCGAAGAGGTAGACAGAGGAATGTAATACATTTCCACATGTCATCAATTACGTTTACGTCTCACCGAATAGAGGGTGAGCCTATTGCCATATACAGGGCACAAATCCCCGATCCGAGCCACTACTAGAAATGTTAACTGGAAATTCTAAGTTAGAAAAATGCATAAGTACCCGACCCGAGGATTGACCTTATCATCTGCAGTCGCGCTTGCGCCCACTTGACGGACGAGATGGCCACAGTTGATCACTTCACCATTTGTATATATATATCATATACAACTATAATAAAATATATGGTAGTTTCATTTTGACGTACAAAGTGTTTTAAGGAACCAAATTTTGAGTAAACGGAAATTGAATTTATATTCCATTACAATATACGCACACTCAACATAATACTGATTGATGGCCACGACCACTCTTTCAAGCGTGTATCGACTAAGAAAATACCGTTTTATATACAGCTATATAATTAATCAAGTGGCCATCATTTAAATATTCTACATATGTACATTCTAAACACCTATATAATATGTATTATGTATATAAAAAAATATGATACACTATGGACGAAAGTTCAATGCACCGAAACACATTACGTCACATTAATTCACATGTGTTGTTCATATCAAGTTCAAAACTGTAGCCTTCGTTGTATATGTAAATAAACTGGTTCTAAATATGTGTGCATAATATATGATTTAATAATCGCTAGTGAAAATCTCGTTTATTCGCGGTGTTACCTGACCCGGGTCGGGCGGCTTCGTCTCTGAGGTGTGTCGGAAATTTAACGAAAATTTTACAGTAAAAAATGTTTTTTTTGTTCTTGATCATTTCATACATAATTATAAGTAACCACAATGTGCTCGTAATGAAAGATGATTACGATTCATGTGTGACAGTAGGAACGGATCATAACGAGTATGCGGTGCCGGTGTCTCGTGAAACATCGAGGAGAAACATGAGGGAGAAAAGAGAGAATCCAGTCAGAAGCAGAATCGTCGAAGCGATGCTCAGAACACCAATGTTTCCGTTAAACGACTCCAGAAGCGACATATTTTCCATTTTAAAGGACCAATATCCACTGCCGCCAGGTAAAGTATGAAATGATTTTAATTAATACAATGGGATCAACCTTTTTATCGTTTTTGTCGTTGGCCTCAGTTCTTCTATGAGAATAACAGATAAAGGTTACTAAAGAGTCTGCCACGTTGGTGAAGTGTCTGTTGGCACACACCTCACACAACCTAATGGAGAACTTTAAGGGCCTAAGTTGCGTCATGTTTTCATTTTCAATTACGGCAAGTGTTTGATCTTAAAGGATAGCTGGATTAAATGTCAGGATTTCATTTGAATCCACGATCCCCGAAGGCGAGACTGAATTCTAAATCATTAGATCATTAACACAGTGTAAGAAGTTAATCAAATTATTATAATTGCCCATTACATATATACGATAAATGTTATCACAAATTTCTTTTATCACAACGTTACAATAAATTGACGTGACACTTCAATATAATCTGACACTGGAACCAATTAACCCATCATCGACTATGTCGTTAATAAATTTATACATTAGGTAGGTATATACATATATATACATCTCTTATCTATTTCTCATAACCACTTTGCTTGGTAAATCAAAAACTAAAATATCTTTTAAAAGTATCAAGTATAGAAAGTTAAATTCTGGCAAACGATGAATATGGTTTCAAAAACAATTTATTACATTACCAATGTGTCTGAAATCGGCGCATGTGTGAGGAGAATGACAAACGTTGACGAAGTACTCCAAGTCTGAGATAATACATATTTGACGCTACGCACTGCTTATCTTAGAAAGCTATCGTATGTATTTATCGTTTAAAGATTGAAGAGTCTCTAAAAGAATTAAACACTACGATTGTTCAAAGGCATGGAATCTAAAGTCAGCGTGTTGAAGGCAAAATCCTTAGAATTAGGTAGCGGTAACTCGAAGACAGGAATGTTTGAATATTTGTATGTGCTTAGAATTTATGGACGGACAGAACAGACAAATGTAAAGAATAGAGTAACTGACTGACAGACACCGCATTTACGACAGGGAACTAAATTATTAAACTAACATCGACAGATATGTATTAGCAATATGCAGTGGAAGCGGGCTGCTCGTCTGTCGCACAGCTGATGACCGTTGGAGTAGGCGCGTCCTGGAGTGGAGACCTCGCCTTGGCAAGAGTAGCATAGAACGCACTCCAGCTAGGTGGAATGAGACAGTTTACTCAAGGTAGCTGGCAGCGGTCGGATGCGAAGAGCTCAAGATGGCGCTCAAGATGGCGCTCAAGATGGCGCTCAGTGGCGTGCTATTGGACAGGCCTGTGTCCAGCAGCGGACGGGAACGAGCTGATGTTGATGTAGCATATTAAATGTTAATATGCTATGTGCAGTAATATTTAAACACCAATTTTTAAAATTACGTCCTCATGGCCGAAACTACTTATGTGATATTGAAAAAACATTAGTAGGCAGATAGGGGATAACTTTCCATAGATAATTACTCGGCATACATATCATAAATTTAACTAACTTCTTTTATTTTTAAACGTAATATCACGCCTGTAATCCCCGAAGAGGTAGGCAAAGGTGAGTAGTGCACTGCACGTTTCACCAGTAACTTTTAGGTCCCGCCATGCCTATAGCGGGTAAGCCTATTGGCATACACCGGGCACAATGCCAGACTGCGAGCCAGTACTAGAAATTATGACTAGAAATTCTAATTATAAAAATTCATTAGTACCTACCCAATTCAGGATTTGAACTCAGAACCTCTTGATTGGCATCCTGATCGCCACCGCTCGAAGAACGAGGTATTCCTTATTTTTAAAGTCTGCAATGATTACTAACAATTGTAATACATAGGTATAATAATAACCGGTAATGTTACCATTATTAATATTTTATTTCGTTTCCAAAAATATTAAACAGAAGTTACATATTAAATAGAATCCTATTATTGGACGTCAAAAAAATGACGAAATAGTAAATAAAAAACATAACATTAGTTTAAAATGTACACGTTTTATGCTGATTCGCATTTAATTCAAGGCTCGCGGCTGTGTACAAGTCGAAGATAAAAAATTATGTAATTCTGACATGAGTAGATACCGTGTTCCCGCCAATTCGAGCAAACATGGCTACCGCTTGTATATTTTTAGCAAAACGATCCAGTACTTAAAGATTCGTATTTTTAGCACAGCGATCCCAGTCTTTTTTTTAAATTCCCTCTTTATTTCAGGTAAGAGTGAACTATGTCTTGAATGCAAATAATTCACAAATTGTTCTGACAATGAGCACATAAGGAATTCCTACAAATTATCCAATTACAAACATTTTATATCGTAAAGTCGCAATAATCCCTCAAGTCGTACAAAACATTTTGTATTGTATTTTTAAAGATTACTTTTCTTATTATCAATATCATCACGTCAGGTCCTTAACGGGGTAGGTACTGAGTGCCAAAAAAATACTATCCTTACAGACTAAAAGCTGTTCTTCCACATGCATCACTCTCTTCATACAGACACGCCGGTTTCATAGACTTCAGACTCTAGCCATCAGCCAGTACTTGTATGTGTACGGTCAAGATTGGTATATCTTACGGTGGATGTTTTCAGCTCTACTTGACGGACGCGTAAACTTTAACAATGGCGTTAACTGTCGTCAATGTACAACAAACGTTCCCGAAAATGTCGCCCTTAACAACGCTTTGAATTTAACGAACGTTGAACACCCTACGTAGGCATTACTTGTACGTATTAACGAACAGTTTGACACAACCGGCCCTTGGTGTCCCTAAGTACTTCCATGCTGTATATGCTATGCCATTCTTCGATCTGTTATTATGTCTACATGTCCGAGTTATCAGAGCGAGCCCTCTCCCATTTTACACCAGTATATAAAGATTAAATTATATTTTTTTGCAAACGTCATAAAAATATATGTACGAGTATATATGTATCTCACCAGGAAGAGTAACGCAAAGGAATGCGTCACTGCCGTGTTGAAAAACGTGTTATAAAAGAACTACATATGAAGAATAATTACAAAATAATGTAATAATAAATTAAACTTTATAATAACTCGGTACCCTCTGCCTACCTCGTATGTACCTTGCGTGATGATATAATAATAATGAACAAATTGATTGCTCCAAACATAGTAATACTTTACCAGCCCTTAGTCGATTACGCGTCCCCCTTCAGAGGATCTGAATACTTAAGCAATGATGCAAGACAATTATCTTCATGACCCTCGGAGGTCGAGTCAATCGTGTTCAATTACGGTCGACTTGCGTGACACACAGAAAACGACTCATTAACATTTGGATCAACCGTTTCCAGTTATTAAATTCGTACGAAAATTTTATTGCCAAGAGCATTCATACAACTCAGCCTGTCTCCGTCTAGTGCTGGACATAGGCCTATATATAGAAAAAAACGTAACATCTCGCCTGTTGTTCCCGAAGAGGTAGGTAGAATAGTGTAGAACACTCCCACGTGTCACCAGGGATTTGAACCGATGACCTCCCGATCGACAGTCCCCTTGCAACCAACACCACCAAGGACGAGGCAGTCAATATAGAATCTTCCCCATAATCACCACACTGCGTATGCTCGTTGGGAGCCGCACTATGTTACTATAATTTCTGTGAACCGTTCGCCATATCAGTTCGTTTACCGTTATGCCGTTACAGAGGCCCGAGTCAGATTCTCGGCTCGATAGATACATGAGTCATCTTTATATCGGTTTATTTTATTTTATGTGTGGGTCAAGGCGTTTACGACGCAAAGAATTCACGGGTGAAATGTTATTCTGATTATACATAGTGTTAATTCATTTCTTTGCCATAACGATGTCAATGGAGCTAATATTTTGCCAAAAGGAGTTTGATCAAAAACGAATTATCAGTATGATATAAATTAATGATACTGGGAAAACTGTGGCCTGAAGCTATCTCATTCTGTCAGACCCGTGTCCGACTGCAGAACGATAAAAAGTTGATGATGATGAGATGATATGATAATGTTGACGCCAACGATGATAATTTCGTGATAATAAAGTATGTAAATTGTCCAATTTACAGATTTCAAGGGGCCCTTAAGGGAATACGACTTCATAGTGGTGGGCGCAGGTTCCGCGGGCAGCGTTCTCGCGGCACGTCTCAGCGAAGGGAAGAGGG
>DWDV01000414.1:0-17062 GCA_018245615.1 Mimoniades ocyalus | reverse complement strand
TGTAATTTATCAGCCGTCTGGTTACCATACCACAAGCTCTGTTGATGCTTACTTTGGGATCAGATGGCCGTGTGTGGGATGTCCCAAGATATTATTATTATTATTATTATTATTATTATTATTCAACTTCCAATAAAATTGGTGAGTGCTATTTCAAATAAATCTAAATATACGCCAGTCATGCTAATTGTTAACTGGATGCGCATTTTACATCAGAATCTCCAAACTGTGTAACAATTCTCTAATAGTAACATTATAGTCTATGTGCTTTTGTAATGACTATATAGAGAAAAATTAAAGCAACATTGATTTCTACTTGCCGTCACATTACACAAAAATTAAGAAGCGTGTCATTGTACTATTATGCTAGCCTTCACTAAAAATATTTAAATAAACAGGAGAACGGAAAGAGCCTGCAGCTGCAAGGTTTGCTTGGCTCTTCCTAAAAAAAGGTTAAAATGAAAATTTTGCGTAGCGGTGCAGCACTCACCTAAAATGAACGTTCAAAACGCACACCGTCATCCAGACGCTTAATGACACCAAAATCATCGTGAACAGCAAGTACTTCCCTAACAATGGTATAGCCAGAGACGTGGGCGGTATAATTTCGGCCAACAACAGGAAAAATACTGTCAGCGATACCAGTATCGAGATGCTTAACGATATCTACGAGAGAGAAAGAGATACATATAATTTACCTGAAATGGACGTTTAGTATGCATACAGTGACCCAAACGCTGAGCGAGACGAGTATCATGGTGAATAGTAGATATTTCCCAAGCAAGGGGATCGCCAGGGAGGTTGGCGGGATGATCTCGGCCAAACCAAGGAAGAACACAGTGAGGGACACCAGGATGGAGATGCAGAGCGATATCTAAGGGAGAGAAGTCCTTTTTGAGTTAATTATTTAACAACCGATCGCTGTATGGACGGTATTGTCTTTCCACTGCGTGTCAAGGCTGCTACAAATTTTAATTTCATCATTATCATGTTTTAGGTTTCTTTTAGTAAATCATTAATTTCGTTATTCCTCTTTAATATTTTCTGAAGCTCTGCAATAACACCATATGAACATCGTAAAATTACAAACTTTATTATCAAATAATATGATATAACTATTAAAAGCAGATTTAGTATAGCCTTGATTTGCTTCATTTATTGCACTTCTGCTAAACGAATGTTTAACATTAAATTAATATTTTTGTAAATTTGTAACACCTTAATAAGATTTGCTTCTATTTTATCAGCGGCAAATACTAATTTTAGTTGTAAGCTTGATATTAGATTGCTTTTGTACTTTAGCTGTAAACTAAGCTGTTGTAGTGACAAGAAAGGATAGTAACTCTGAAAGCAAAGCTTTAAAAATAAGTAGATTAACATAGGTATTATAGGTTCTTAATAAAATACTTAGATTATAAATGTATCTACGAGAAAGCCAATTGGAAAACAAAAGAAAATGATTTTGAACACTAATATACATTCCGTAACAGCGACCTTTTGGGCATAGAGTCATCATTACTTATCGTTTTATGAGTTCGACAATGCTGAGTTGCAATGATTTAAGATAGTTAAATTTATAATATACACCTTGAAGATTTATCCGAAGTGATGGATATAATTTACTATTCATTTTTCCTTCATCTACAAATGTAACAACTATACTCAAGCGGATTCATCTTCTTCTGCGTGTAATTGAATAATAATGCCCATTTTCAGTACTAAAACGATAAGTAAATGAAAACTCTTATGCTGTACGAAATACCTGATATTGCAGACGTAGTGTTGGTAGTGAAGTAAGCGGCACCCTGCCTATATGCACAATGTAAATATCCTTTCTTCTATAAATTGTCCTAAGGTATACATATGTTACATGTAATTGTGTTTGATAGATTTGTTGATGTACAGACCACTAAATTAGCTAATGAAATGTTAATGTTGTCTCGATGACGTGACTCTGGTCAAACTGGTACAGACAACTAATGGTATTTAAATATTAAATCATATTTAAATCCCATTATTAATTGAATATTAGCTTCTTCATATAATATAACTGAGGCAAAGGTAGAACCTCGTGTCGCGCAGGCAAATGTGGACAAACTGATTGAGGATAATAGGCATTGTTTTTATAGGAAAAATATTAGTAGTTTCAATAAGCCGGATTACTGTGAAGCATGCCCGTAACTGTAGTACGTACGTCGCACGTATGTATGTATATGTTATGTGCAGTGTGAGGCAGAATTTGTATGAATGAATAAGCCCAATGATACAGTGTACTTGTAATGACTATCACAACTTTTTTTCACATCTGTGACTAGTACAATATTTGTTAGGTTCTAACTTGTAGATTTTGGTGACAAACAAAGTTACCAATAGTTATGGAAAAAATTTGGAACCATTAAAATAAAAAAAATATTTCCCTGAACTTTTGTACAAAAGTTCGCTTCATTTTTTTCCAATTCATTCGTGTTTCTTTAATAAAGAATTACTAAAGCGTTGTTATTGGAATATTCGTTAGTTTCTGTCTCTTTTCAATCATGTTAACGAATTAAAATTCATTGCGTCTCTATGTGTAAGCACTTACGCAGTACCTCCGATGTTTGTTTCCAATTACCACAGAAGTATACTAAATCTAAACTTCTTCATCGAAACCGCGTACGCATTTTTGCCAATTAATATACCTGTAAATACTAATAGCAATTGACAGTTCAAGAGTAGAACATCTAGAAGTTTCTAAGCGTGTACTAAACATTGTGTATCAGTAAGTGTCGATTAACTCCTATGTATGTGGAAAGACAATATTAAAATGATGTGCAAAATAATTTTGATGACGCTAACACACTCACACATGTTTCTAATGAATCAAAAAAGACTGCAATTGGATGTCAAAGACGAGAGGCGGAAATGGATGGATGAACGGATTGAAGGATGGTAATGAGCATGCCCTAAACTAAGCTATCCCACTCTTGAAGAACATCAAAAACGTTTCAAATATTTATATCGGCACTTGTCTATAAATAGATTGAATTATCAGAATTTTTAAATGTGAAAATATTAAATAGTTCTTTGTAGCTTTTGATGTCCTTTAAATATAAAAAAATACGACATTTATATACATATTGTCTCATCTTAATCTTATACAATCTTTTTCACTAACAAATGCACCATGACATTTCACACTGACACCAACAACAAATATTTTACCTTCTCCCCTGAATCGGACGGCAAGTAAAATACGAGAACGGTCAAGAATGTCAGACCAACGCAGGGTATGATCAGATTAACGGTGTAGAATAATGTTTTCCTGCGCATTGTAAGTTTGAATGTGATGTCTGAAACAAATAGAAAATACACTTGAATCTGCTTATAATACGCAACCTAACGTTAATGTTACTATGTCTCAGTGATGTTCTTATCTTCAGACAGGGGGCATCAAAAAAGGGACCTGTAGATATGGCAAAAAATATATTTTAACGAATATCAAGAATCGAAGTACTTGGAACATTTGGTAATGTATAGATTCACAAAATCTTCCGAAGCTTTATTGAAATTTCACGATATGGTGCAATAATTGTACGATACGCTGCTCTACCATCTATCTTACGGGATTCTAATATTTACGTCTGAATCAATTTCACCGTAGTTCTACAATAAAAAAGTAATCCAATACTGAAGGTGATTACGTTGTCAGGATTTTATATTATAAGTAAATAAACAACTTTTTACCCAGATTCCCCATTTGTTGGGTGTCATGAACGTAAATAAAAATCATATTACAAAACGTAGAATGTACGACAATGTACCTGAAAATGGCTCTGGACAGCACGGATAATATTCCTCATTCCTTGTAGCCGGTACCTCAAGTATGTCCCATTCAACGGACAGGTAGAACTCGCTGAGGTCAATACCGACGTGGACAAGACTGCTTCCCGGTAGCTGATCCATATGTTTTAGGTCGACCTGTTATAAATAATCACAAATTAAATTTACAGCGTACTTAGTCGAATGGATACTAGCGCGACTACTGATCGAGGAATTTATTTGTTACTCAGGTCCGGGTATTACAGGACTTTTCTAACTTGAAATTCCTATTAGTAACTCGGAATCTGAATTTGTACCTGGTGTATGGTAATACGCTCACGTCCTATTCTATGGCAGGACGTATCACAAAACTAGTGAGACGTAAGAGTGTACTACACTCTTCTGCCTAGCTCTTCGAATAAATACAATCGTGATGATCTCTTCCGTTATAAATTTAATCTTTAAGAGCGATCATATACTTCTTCGTAGGTTTTTATATACAGTAATAATGTAATGTGAGATAAAGAATGTGAAAAAATCGTGAAGACCATAAAACAAATTTCTCGGGTTATATGTAGGTTGTATACTGTGAAAATATGTTAAGAATTAATATTCGACCTCAAAAGTAGGTACTCAAATTTCCACAAAAGGTCCACGAACACGTCACCGCTCCTGAGAAATAGTCGTGTGTCTAAACTGACCCAATTTGAGCTGGTACGGCAGATTTTGGCGTCGTAGTACTAAAATGTCTAAACCACTTCGTACATACCATTAAGTACGAGAAGAAGTGCTAGTACATAAAGGGCTGATAGCTCATAGACGTATTTCATTCTTCAACCTTTTTGGACCCTCAGCTTGTTGACACTGTCGCTACTATTATTTGTTTTTGTATACCTATATTCAATGGCAGCATTAGGTTGTTGCAACCATTCTTAAGTCTAGCCACGATCGCGACTGATGGAAAGTGTACACGCCCCTAAGATTGACCCCGTACGCGTAGGAAAAGCCTATTCACTTGTTTTGATTTTTTCAAACTTTTAAAGATTATTATTTCGTTTATGAATCCTAATTTTTATGTACCCTTTTAGTATTTGAAAGAAAGAAGAAAGAATATATATGTAGTTTATGTATCGTAATACGTTTGTGTATCCTAATACGTTTATGTATCCTAATACGTTTATGTATCCTAATACGTTTATGTATCCTAATACGTTTATGTATCCTAAAATGTTCAACCAACCTGAGCACCGTTATACGTCCAAGAGCCGAACTTCATAAAGCAAGTTTGTTCGTCGAAAGGAAAGTATTCCACATTGATCTCGCAGGACGACTTGTAAATGGCAGGCGGCTTCCAGTTCACTTCACCTGTATATTTCAGGGTGGCCTTTGTCATCAGCGTCACCTGTAATACAGAGAGTTGTTGTCATTATAAATTAGCGATAACAAAAATTTTACAGGGAAATTTTGGTTTTTTTTTTTTATTACTCCTGATTCACTAATAATTTTCTAGTAGTGGCTCGGAGCCTAGATACATTTCCGGTGTATGGCAATAGGCGCACCACCTATTCCATTGGGAGACATAAACGTAACTAATGAAACTTGGATGTGTACTACCTCCTGCCTACCTCTTCCGGGATTACAGGTGTGATGTTACGTTTTTTTTATGTTACGTTTTTCACGTTACTTACTTCATAATTTCCATCCCAGTTATTGTACAAGACGATGTCGGGCAACCAAATGTGTTCAGAAGGCACGTACAACATCTCAACGCCGCCGTAGTCCTCCGGATTCCATTGCAGCTTATAATCGAACCATTTCTGAAATAATTACAAAAGAAGACATTAAAACGTGTTGAAACGCAATATTCTGATAGACAACACACTTTAATATATATTTCCAACAAAAAAGTTTGGTAAACACACTCGTGAAACTATTACGTCTTTTAGACTTATTCATTTCTCAGGTGTACTTCCTCCTAAATTTTCAGGTGAATTGTCTCAGTGGTGAAATTTTCGATAGTTTATTATTTCTGCACGTAAAATACACATCGAATCGTGTGTTTGTCAGTACCCAACTACTCCATTAAGGCAACATTATCATTTCGTTATTTATTGTCTCTATAAATCCTTTCTCAGCTGTGGTACGATATCGTATTGATGATAATCGATTAAAATATTCAAGAAAGTAAAGAATCTCGAAATTGACACTTGAGCACAACGGTGCTATTTGAGAGTAGATAAAAATTAGACGCAAAAAGTCTTCTTGCGTCTAATTTTTATCTAATTTTAATAGTCTAATTTTTGTCTATCGACAGGAACATAAAATGCTGCTTATTTTGATTTAGAACAATAACATCCTACGCCACTAACCTGTTCTACCCATAGATTTGTGGTCATGACTTGGTTCTTTAAATTGACCTCCATTAGCTGAGACAGCTTAAGACCCAGCCGCACTGTCAAGATATCTGTGACATTCGTCACCGGTCGTATTAGTCGATTGTAGTTGCTGAGCAGATCGTCATAAAGCCTTTTTACATCTGGATTCGCCTCTAAGAGCTTTACACCTGAAAATAAGTTTGTTAAAATTTTATAAATATTACATGTTTTATAATATAATAACAAAAAATTGTACTATCCCTAATATTAAGATAAATATTCTTTCGCTTTGACCGCTACAAGAAATATACGTATTTTTACACCTATAATATCTAATCGTATTGTAACATCGCAGACAAAATAAGCGAAACAAACTGAGAAGAAAAATATATATATATATTTATTTTGTATACAGTACATTCATATATATTTAAGATAATTAAATGTGTTTCTTAATTCAGATATACGAAAATATTCTAGAGTGAGATTATTCGAAACTCATTAATTGTGCACGGCTAATCCAAATATCTTATTATATATAAATTAAAACTTACCCAAACACCTGTACGTATAACTGAGCAGTAGCCACAAAACTCCGACCTTCATAATACTTAGGTTCTTTTATTTTATATTATAAAGTTATTTATGGATCCGGGTTGCTGTACGCACACCCGAGATGAAATCGAAAGCCACCCGCGCACACGAAATCAATATTCTACGACCCTGCGCCTGTGTCGTAGAACCCGTAGCCTACAACACTGCGTTAAATAAAACCTTATAATATAACCAGTGTGACTACAGCGCTCGTAGAACCTGTGGTTGGTTTTATAAATTACGTAAATTTTAATAAATAACGCAGCCGTTCATAGATGGCGCTGTTATGCTATTTTATTCACCTATGTAACAAAAGACATGAATATTGAATAGTATATATTTATTAATAATGACAACATAATGTGGCATTTCCCAGGGCTTTGATCATGCAGAACTTTAGGTTCCAAAAAATTTTTGTTTATTTCCATGTTTGTCCGAAATCCATTGCGTTCATTCTCGTCATTCCTTGTTTATCCGTTAGATGTCGTAGTTATCAGCCGGGAATGCACCAAAACATCGTTATTCAAAAAAGTTGTAGCAAGACCCGGTTCAGTATGCCATTCTTAGATGCAACAGATCTAATATTGACATTAGTGATGATGTAAAGAATGTCATCTTTTGAACATTCGCAAATGCGAATGCGAATATTCCGTTTTTGTAGAAAATTTCATAGATTTTCTTTTTGTTTCTTTACATTGCATTATATATTTTTTGTCTTATAAGTTCTAATGAAAATGTAATTGTTAAGCTTGAGTGGTCAAAAAAAGTAAATAAATAAATAAAACCAAATGATAAAGTAAAGACTGATCATATGATTACGAGGTTAAGTTTTTTTTCTTGTATAAAAAAATTTAAGAAATTCTTTTGATTTTATAAAAAGATAAGATTTGATAAAAATATTTTTAATTTTATTAACCTTTTATCTGATACTCATAGTCGCAAAACACTCGCAGAAATTTTGCGAATGCGAATGCGAATGCTAATATGCAAAAATTTGGGAATATTCGCGAATGCGAATGCGAATATTCGTTACATCACTGATTATTATTACGTTAGTTGAAACTCGCTGTTTTAAAATTATGTTTCAGTCATTGTTTTCGATGAACTACTCACAGATTAATAATGTAGACACAAATAGATAATGTAGGTAAAGAGTAGTAACAAAAACATTTATATTTTAGTCTAAAACACTGATCAAAATATATGTTTATTGAGATATACAAATATAGGTAGTAAAAGAGAGAATACAGGAGGATACAGGTAGTATAAGAAATTCAAATAAATCAACAATATGGTTTTATTTTACAGGTGTAATTTAAAAGAATGTGACAGTTAGAATTTTATTTAATATATATCACTATATCTAATATATATTAGATTTAATACTAAAATTAATACCCAAAAAATCGAACATAACAACGTATGTTGCAACATAAGAGGCGGAAGAAAGTCGTAACATCGCGCCTGTAATCCTCGAAGAGCCAGGCCGAACAGTGTAATACATTCCTACGTTTCACTAGTTACGTTTAAGCCCCACTATGGAATAAATGGTAAGCCTATTGCTATCTACCGACCACAAAACCAGCTACATTGAAAATCTAAGTTAGAAAAATCCAATAGTGCCCGTTCCGGGATTTGAACCCAGATCCTCCCAATCGGCAGTCGCGCTTGCAACCAACAGGACCAACGAGGCAGTCCTCGTAAATTGCAAATTTTTCAAAAATTGACGCCCACTTGAATTTTTTTTTCCAATTGAAATGTAGGTTCCTATAATAAAATCATCATAAACAAATAATTACTTAGCAATATTACTAAAATATAACTTAACTTTACTATAACTATTCTATCTATAAATTGATATATATGAAAGTAACATCTGGTATAAAGTTAACATGAGCAGTATATACTTAACACAGGCTATTTAAAACTTATTCAGTAACAAAAATGGATCTAATGGCATCTAGGTTTCCGAACGAAGTCGCAGATAACAACTTAGGGATATCACATGCTCTAAATTATGTTTACATAACAATAGATAATTATTGACGTTTCCTTGTTATTAGTAAACAATGAATACTGCTTGCGGATATTATAAAAAGAAACATAGACTCACTCCACATTATACTTAGGTGTACTACAGTAGCTGAAGCCCGCGACTTCGTCTGACGCCTTTATGATATTAAAAATATGTTTTATATACAGATAATTAAACAAAAAAATACATTGTAAGCGAAAATATAGGTACTTCGCTATACTTAAAAAAATAGCTAAATATTGTAGTATTTAAACAATGTTATCGTAAAAGTAAACTCAAATTAATAAAGCAAAGTTATATTAAATAGCCTGTTTTTAACGAAGTTAGATATTTGGTATTTTGAGCAATTTGAAAAAATTATTTAACATCTAAACTCTGATCAGTCCTCGTCTTTGCACGAATAAAACAAGTAACTAATTATCATAGGCTTTATCTAGAAATATTCTGTTTTAAAACTATCTATCTTTTATTTCGTTCAACTTCTCCGGTTCGCAAACTTCTTCTGTGATAATACGTGTCTTGAGAGTCTGTTACATCTGCAACAAAATAAATTATTCTTACAAGCTCTCAAAGTTATGTACTCATAGATGTCAGAGGTCAGATTAAAAAGAAATGATTGTCATACCTACTGCATGCTATTGTAAACCTTTTGTATACGTAATGTAGAATTATTTTTTGTCGCTTAAAAAAGCGCTCAAATTTGGCGCTCAAAAATCTGAAACTTTTTGGTATATTTTATTGTTATATGTTAAATAGTAATTATTCCCTCAATTTATATGAACCCTCGAACACGTAACAAAATGAAATATTTTCGAATTTGTCAAGAAAAAAAAATATGTTTACCTTTTGGTGGATATTTCGGCAGCGGCCACAAACTGAACGGGTAGAAATATGCGTTAGGTACTCGACGTATAACAATTGTTTTCTCTTGCACCATTCTGGGTTCTGGAAGCAAAGTATTCGTCAATACACCATGCGATTTTGCGTCATGTCATTTGCACGAATACTTAAAAACATATATGTCAAATTAAAAAAAAACAGATAACAAAAGAATGTGTTGCTTGCCTGGCGAGACTTGCGACTATACTATTACACGCCATTTTGGTAATTTATAACCTATAATATAAAGTGAGTAATAACTGAAACAAATAGTACATTTACAAAAATATATACTAGACTTAAGAATTTAATCTGACATTTTCTCTACATATTCATACTTAGAAACCTAAAAACACCTGGTGCTTTTAACTTCATTGCCGCTATATTAGTAAATAACGTCCTAGAGAAGGAGGGCGGATCGCGCGAATGAAATAACTTATATAAACCTCATACCTAGGTAGTTGACACATTCTTAAGGACATGGAACGATCCGTGACCATTGATTGATCCGTGAGAAGAGGTAAAAATCAATTGAATAGTAAACGAATGAAAATTTTGTAATCCAACAACGCCAATAATCGCAAGTCAATAAGAAGATAGAAATGCAAATTCCTCATCTACCTTTTTTATATTTATTATTTCACAAAAAAGCAATTAAAACATCATATTAAGGCGTTACTAAAATTGTACTTCGATTTATCTACAGGCCAGAAGTAGCATTTACATTTTATAGAATTAGCTAAACTACACGACTATCTTACATTATTAGCATAATAGACAAAATATAATACGTACTAAATCATTTTAGCTACACCTTTTTGCACATGACAGCGCATACTACAGAGGGGTTTGCAACAAATATGTAATAATATAATACCTAGCGATTAACTTAGTTCCCGGAGCGCCAATAGTCAGTGGCGTAGCGTGGGTTTCAGCCGCCCGGGGCGGGAAAAAATGCGACAAAATAACAAACAGATCTTCGGAGAATTTAGGCGAGCAAAAGAAAAAAGGTCTTCAGAGAATCTGGGCGAGCCAAAAAAAGGGTCTCCTGATTTATCGTATATATGTTCGATCTTATGAAAATCTCATCGAGCAAAAGTATTTTGCCGCCCCATGAACAAACCTTTTGCCGCCCCCAAAAAGTGCCGCCCGACGCACTGCTGCCTCCCCTCCACGCTACTTGGATCTAACTGTCAATCTTTCGATCTAACGGTTTAAAAATATTTCCGGATGCATTCCATGAGCATGTACATATACAAACACACACATATATGTACCTATGTTTTATAATAACCCTGTTACACACTGAGGCATTTGACATCTATCAACACACATTTATCAACTGTAACCCTAAACCCTTAATCCAATATACAGGTAAAAAGATACTATTCAAATGATAAAGAAACAATGGGCACTAATACGAGTTGTAAAGTGAATCTTATATTAAAGCAGAAACTGCACTTGTTTTTATTCAAAATACCAGAACGACGGAAATGTCGATCAATATATAATAGACGATCTAAATCATCGTCCATGTTGGTCTTTATGCTAAGAAATATATGTATCTTCCTAGTCCTTAGTAGTCATTGCTATTATGCGAATAAGGAAGGGTCAGAACGGTAAACGAACCCTGTTTCCTGCTCAGAAACTAGGAAGATAGACGCGTCAATCAATGTCAAAGGTATTATTCTAAGTAATTTCCGACGTCTACGACTCGCGAATTTGCCGCGCTGCGTAAAATGTTAGCTGTACACCTACGCTATTCCAGTCATGAGCCACGCAATTATTGTTATGATTTGTAAAGGATTTTATCATCATGGTTATCGAGAATGGCTCTTTATTGTCGCTCGATGCAATAAGGCAACCCTTTTTTGGGAATTTTTTAATTATTTATGCCTATTTCGCTAGCAGATCGCGGTATAGCACGGTGCGTATCCAAATCTGCATGCCCAACGTGGGGATTACGAGTAAAAATGGCTCAGGGGAGGCCTAGGTCCAGATATGGAATAAAACCAGCAATGATATTGATAATGATGATTTCATATATAATCAGAATATCCATCTGAATGTTAACTATGTCATAAACAAGGGATAGGTATATAATTTGTGAAGATTTTCTATCGATAGCGTGAGATAATTATATTCATCTAGGAAACTAGAAAGCCCGTGACCATAATCTGATGTCACATTATCCCATAATCGCTGACGTACAGCGAGGATGATGGATTCAAGGTACTATGGATGTTTTTTCAGCCTCTTCCAAAATACAGCTGGTGACTCCCAGACTCAGTGTGTTCTCGCTCATGGCTGTTCTCCGAGGAGCCATTGTACTGGCTTTTAACTAACTCTGGTTAGCGGTGGATAAGACCTCTCTACCTCAGCCCTCGGCCTTTTCACACATTTCTAACTTGAATTTCACTTTGTAAAGCGGTGAACACCATGAAAAATATCATAGCATTCAAGAATACGCGCAAACGCTAGTGGAAATAGAATCCGGGTATGATGTTCCTAATCGATCACGGACAAAACTAATGTTAATATAGTAATTGCACGGCTAAAAGGCTTTTTCGCACGGGACAAACTTCGGGGAATTTGAATTTGGAGCTTTTCTACATTTAGACAAATAACAATTCAATTATCAAGAACTCCTCTATCTGAAACAAAACTTGGTTGAATGTGCCTCAGATGCAGACATTAGTCAACTATGACCTTTGGGTCCTATGATATGGGTCCTGTGCGATTTTGGAGCGGACATCATGGATCTTAAACCGCTAAGCGGCAACCATATAGTAGAAATAAACAATCTTCTCGCCTGTAACATGAGCCGTCGCGCGGGCCGTTTAGCAAACACACACACCTACTCGTAACTCCCTAACACACAAACGAGCAATAAATCAATAGAGGCGGTCATAAATATGCATTCCTTAATCAAATGTTGACGTCGTATTCCAACAGCGGACACTTCCCGGTGGGCGTGAAACCTCTATATTTCACGCTGTGACTCAATACGTAACACATGTACATACGAGTACATCGTAATAGGGAATAAACGATGTTTTTATTATGTAACCTAACATGATTGCCTCGTTGGTCGTGTTTGTTGCAAATACGACTACCGATCGGGAGGTCCCGGGTTCGATTCCCGGGTCGAACACTACAAAATTTTCTAATTTAGATTTTCTAGTAGTGGTTCGGAGTCTGGAAATGTGCCCGATGCATGGCAATAGGCTCACCACCTATTCCATAGTGGGACGTAAACGTAACCGGTGAAACATGCATTCCTCTGCCTACCTCTTCGGGGATTGCAGGCGTGATATTACGTTTTACGTTATCAATATATCATAGATTTACTTGAATGTTGTTAAGTATAAGGAAATAAAATAAGTAGGGATCGAAAAACTTGTTTTTTGAGTCCTGCACTATACTTAGCTATGAGAAAAATATAGCAGTTTTGTACTAAGATTTTGTTTGTGTCTGACATGTTGGATCACTAATTTCTACATGTACTAAATATTTTCATTATTATTTACATACAAGTTGTGGAAAATGTATAATGACTATAAATTAAACTTGGTGGTATAATTGTAAATAAGTATCAACAGAAATTTTTCTTATCAGAATTTCAATGGCATGTTAAAATTTCAGGTTTCTTAGTAAGTGAAATCAAGCAAGTAGAAACAATAGAAATGTGTATGGAGTATGGCCAATCTGTCACTGTTACACACATGTTAAAAATCTGTATTTTTCACATATAAAACTACTTCAGTGGTTCTTTATTCTATTATACATATAGGCTAGCATTTGGTTGCACTATTTCATTTGCTGACATGTGGTATTAACAATGTTTATAGCATATGTTTCTGATATGTATCAAATAAATGTTTGATAGTTTGATATTTGTCATCCATATTTGTTGATAGATAGATAAGTGACAACATGTGAATGTGCTCCAATGATTCTTATAATAGTAAAATTCCTTTTTTCTATGCATAAAAAACATGTGCAATAAAAAGAGATGTGGTACTTCTAATGATTACACTATCTAGCTAATAAAGCAATTATTGTATCATAAATTTTGAGCTCTGATTTGTAGTTACAGTACATTTTGCTTCAAACATCACCATAACTGCATTTGTGCCAAAAATCAAATACTTTCGGCCCATCCTATAATGCCCCTATCACCTATCATGAGGCTGTATATAATGTCACAAGGCATTCTAAATGCTGTGAATTTTCACTTTAAGTGTACTTGAGATATGATTGTAACTTTGACTAGTAGTAACACAGTGGTTCATGATAAGGCCAAGATTAACTGGGCTTTGAATTTAGTGTTGTGGTGCTTTTCGATTTTGATGATTCTGCCACAGGCAAAGGTCTTGCTATACCCACTCTCACTATGCCCTGTGGTGCTCCTTTTAAGGCCTGGACCGCCTGATCTAGAGTGGCATTTTTAATGCTCACTCCGTTCACTGACATCACTCGGTCACCAGGAGATATTTCACCATTCTTTTCTGCCACTCCACCTGGTACAAGGCTTCTTACAACAATGACAGTACCCAATGGGTCGATGGGATCCTGATAATCTAAAATAGAAAAGCCAAGTCCCTGATCACCCTTCACTAATTCCACAATATCTTCCTTGCTTTGCCACATTGCTAACCCAGACACACACTCTAAGGATCGAGATTTTCTAGACTGTCCTGATTGGTTTGTAAGAGTGGCTGTACTGGAAGTATGTATGGATGTCTCAGATTGAGCCTTAACAAGATTTGTTAGGTTGTTTAAGCTGCCAGATATGATTTTTCTTGCTTCAAACCCTTCCCTGTCTGGAGCTAAATTGATAACAGGTCTAGGACCACTGTCAGTACTATTACGGGCACATACAAGGCGGACACGACTTGGAAGATTCTTTAAAATGTTCACTACTTCAGTATGAGTTAGTCCATGCAACCTGTATTCATTTACCTCCAATAGTTCATCTCCAGCACTGAGTGTACCTTGCTGACCAACAGGGCCTTCAGGAAGGACTGATCGTATATAATGGTGAGGTCTGACTTCTTGTCCACCCTCCACATCAACTGTTCCTTCAAGACTGATTCCCAAGCCTGACAACTTATGCACCTCAGCCACAATAATCTCCTTTTCTGGCCCCACTTGTAATTGCCACTTTTCCTTTATCTCTTCTTCAGTGACAGCTAGGATTGCGTCAAGCCTCTTGTCTAGTTCTTCCTGTGTTGGTTCATTGTGTTCACTTTCACCCACTTCTAACACACTTGAGTCTATTGTTGTGTTGGATTCCGGTTCAGGTTCTATTTCAGTTATACTGTTCTCTGCTTGGGAAGGCACTGGGAACCAAGACAGAGTGGTTGTGGAGGGAGATGGGGAAGATGGCCTTTCCTCATTAAATATAGCTAGCTGTAAATGCTCATACTTTGGTCCCCGGAGATATCTTTCTAATACCAGGTGGACAGAGATACCTGTGTTTCTCAATATTTCCACAGCTTGAGGGTTGCTCTTCTCTGCCAGAGAAATCCCGTCAACTTCAATGATTCTGTCATTTATTTTTATTTGACCACTCTGCTCTGCACTACTGCCTTCTATAATACTTTTGACAAAAATTCCAGATAACTCTTCTTTTTCACACACATAACCGGCAACTGTTATACCTAGGCCATAAACATTTTTATTCAGATCCACATGCACAATTTCCACCTCGGGCAGTGGTGGCAATTCAACTGGTACTGTGATGGTGATGGTAGGAGATATGCTGTCCACAATGACTGGATGGTCAGGTATTTGTTGCGGATTCTCACCGATGATGCTGACAGCCGCGATCACGTTTTCGACATCACCGTTTTGGCCATTGATATACTCAGGGTAGCATTGAGATAGGTCATAGACTGCCCCATATCCAGCCTCAATAAGGTGACGATCCAAAAGTTCAGGATCCGCTAACAGTTTGGTAGGTACGAGGGCGGTGCCTGGTATAGGAGCTCGGAGAGCTGCGGCTGGATCGGCGGGACGGGCGACTAGTAAGCGCACCGCGGGACCGGCCTGTCGTAGTACGGCAGCCACCTGCTCCGAAGTGAAGCCTCGCAAATTGACGGAACCAACTTGCAGCAAGTGATCTCCGCTTTGGAGCCGTCCGTCTTTGTCGGCGATACCGCCTGGTAGCACGTATTTAATCACGACGCCCGTACTGCGTCCGCCTACTAAGTTGAATCCCAGTCCGTTTCCGTCATTCGTGAGTTCGACCACTTCCACCTGCGCCCACTCCGTACTCAGAACCATCGTCTTCCTCACCATCGGAATACCTCGCTGTTACGTTATGCACGGTTCGCGTATGAGGTTATGGCGGTTCGCCGACATCGCGGAAACGGTAATAAAATAGTTTTACATATGCCCGGCTATAAAAAGCAAACGCGAACGACGGTTAACGCAGTTTTTTTGTAAATTAGTTATAAAAATGACATTTACATACTTGCTGAGACGGAGACAGCGAGAATGTGGCCAGCTCCCGGCAGGTGTTCCCGACGAATAAAATTAAACTTTCATTTTTGCTGCAACTGTCAAAACTAAAATAACTCAACCCTATTTACTAAATATTCTGTGCCTACTACGCGTATGTAAATGGATTGAATGCAATTTATCGCTCTTTATTGACAATATTAATAAATCGAATAAATAAATAAACTTAACTGTATAACCTGTAAAAGCGACATCTACTTCGATAATTGGAATAATTTTCTTGCATGTTTTAAACTTTTAAGTTTCCTATATGTGTCAATAGGTGTCTATCAAGTTCATTATTTAGAAGATACAAATGTGACTTTTTGCGACAGAATCACTAATTTATTAATAACTACGTAGTATACCATGTACCTACAGATCATCATCATCATCAGCCTGTTCCCGTCCACTGCTGGAGATAGGCCTCTCCAATAGCACTTCACTTGCCTTGTTCTTCAGCTCTTCGCGTCCCACTTTGCGTACCTATATCGTCACTTCATCTAGTCGGAGGGCGTCCTACGTTACATTTGCCAAGGCGCGGTCTCCACTCCAGAACACGTCTACTCCAGCTGTTATTCGTCCTGGGACAGATGTGACCAGCCCACTGCCACTTCAGCTTGCTAATCTGTTGGGCTATATCGATAACTTTTGTATACCAGTACCTATATATGCTGTGTACTTATTTATGAAAATGTATATGTATTTGATTTCTTATAATTGTAGTTCATCTAAGGGAGCGTTCAAGTATTACGTAACGCAATTTTTGAAGATTTTTGACCCTCCCTCCCCCCCCTGTAACGCGCCGTAACATTTTTCTGTACCCCCCCCCCCCCCCCCCAGAGCGTCGTGGAGGGGAAGAGGGGGGATCTCG
>DWDV01000413.1:0-17063 GCA_018245615.1 Mimoniades ocyalus | reverse complement strand
ACCGGGAAGCATGTATAAAGAGAGTAATGAATGTAGAAGAAGCGCGGCAGGTTTGCAAGAATAGAGATATTTGTCACCCGGTGCTCTCTGTCTACCGGCGTGAAGGATTAGTATTGTACATAAGTGTTTGTTTATATATATTTATAAATGTGACTTATATTATCAGACGTCTGGTTACCATAACACAAGCTCTGCCTGCTTTGGAGTCAGACAGTCGTGTGTGGAGATGTTCCAAGACATTAATTATTAATTGTTTATATATGTATTTCCACGGTATTATAATGTGACCAATCTAAACTGAACATACTATATATGTAAGTTTTAATTGAATCGACCCGTTTCATACACCTGACATAATGTTGGCCATCTTTACAAAGATACGCTGTACAAATCACTGAACGCCGTAAAACGTGTCTGTGTCGGGTTGATCGTTCTGACATTTACAATGTTACCGGAAAAGGCCGGCGAGCGCCGAGAGGCTACAGAGCGCGAGACGAGGTTCGCGGCGCTGTATATATGTACCTACATAATAAACCGACCTTATACGTTGGTAGTATTAGTAAATGGCACCTGTAAAAATATATTAAGCCTTTCCACTTTCGTGGCATAATAATATAAACATCAGAAGAGGAATGAAGAGGCTCTACTGTCTCTAACGGGTTTCATGTTGAATTATTATTGCCCTCTGCAATAATATTGTATGTTGCATTTGTACAATTGCATTACTCATTTAAGGACAATAAACATTTACGAGCACGTACGTCGAGACCTCAGTAGTTTACGACATTTTTTTAAAAACATCAACACTGTAATTGCGAAAGTAAATATCTATAACGCATATTCAAAGTTGTTTTACAAATGCATCACATACTTCATGTAAATGACGTTTAATACATAAATGCAGATAGTTCTTCGATGCGTGACGGACATACGAGTACCTAATATGTCTATAGCCCGTGTGGGTCCGCGTCCAGGCAACGCGGCGCTCGCGTGAGGTACTTACGAATTAGGCACACAAACATATACGTACTGTATCTACGAGCTGTCAGCGAGCGACTAAATTAAGGAAGGTAAAGCGCGCTTTCAAATCTTTTCATTTATTGTAGCTTTAGAAGGGTCCAGTTATTTTTCATGTTCGTCCCTAATAAGAGTAAAAAAGTCGCCGCGGCGGGCGACGGGCGGGCGGCAGGAGCGTCCACGGCGCGCGTCAAATTTTAATGACGACAGCACGCGAAACTGTGCATTTGCATAATTTGTAAAGCTCCTCTCTAATAATAGCCAACATACGTTAACGAAGGTTTCAGCGACATATTAACGTTTGACCGTAGGTGTACGCCCTAGCTCGTCCCTTGCGGCTTCACTCACGTTTAAATTTAAAATAATTACCCTTGTATTTTGCACCATAAAGGTAACTCTGTATACAACACCAGCGTGTACTGTACAGAGATGTATACTTACCCTTGCTCTCGTCTGCTAGTCGCGCAACCAACGCAATACAAGACAACTGGAAGCCATCTCATCGCAATAATGGAACTCTCTCTTTCTTTCTTTTTCTTTCTCTCTCTCTCTCTCTCTCTCTTTATGTAGACGTTTACTTCTCAATAATTCTCGTCAACAAAATTGGGGCTTAAGTAAACTGTACCCACTACGGCTACAGTTACCCACTACAGTTTTACGCCTGATTTATTGAATCGATTATCATACTCGTAAAATCATATTCCATAACGACAGTACTAGTTTGCTGCATATGAACTTATTAGGCTAGGAAAGAGGGCAGCTCAATAGGTCGTTCAATGGATTATAAATTTTGGAACCAATTTTAATCATAGATACATATCTACTTTATAAACACACCCAGATGAGGCGGGAGGGAAGGGGGGAGGGGGTTATCGCTTAGTATAGTATAAGACCAGACAGGGGACTTATCTATAAAAAATCTAAATGTTTCCTAAGTTTGAGAATTTTACTTTTTATTGCGTCATTACTTTATCAATACATCAACTGAAGAGTCTTTCACTGTGCTGTTTGGTACGTACCCCACATGATTAAACACATTTGACTATTACACGTTCAGTGTTTAAATTCATCTGTAAATACACAACTGAACGTTGCACCGCTGCTCTACATCTTGGACACAATCTATCGATTGCCATGACACTAGCGCAACACGACACTGAAAATATTACAAAATTTAATTTAATGAAGTTCATGTTTTTTTTAATTATTACATTCCATTTAAAAAGTGTCGACTCTACATGAGACCATTAACTCCACGCTAGAAATGTTTCTATAAAATTAACAACAATTTTAGTCTCGAAATGAGTGCAACATTTCTCGCTGAAACTCTCATCCGATGCACTACTTCGTGAATGGTATGAACGAAATACAAAAACGCGACTGAAAGATTCGCCCCGGAGCAGATTCATTCGTTAACAGTTTTTATTTTCCTAAAACAGCTGATGACACTTAGCTCAAAAGATTACATAGCTTCCAGCAGTATTTGAGCTGCATAAATTAACATATGTACTTTTAAATACTAGATTAATATATTTTCATTACGTCGGTAACCGATGAAATGTATATTGAAAAGTTAATATAATAATGAATTTATTCTATGTGTACTGATCTAGAAGTTTCGGTACACAATTACGGCGCCGAAGTTTCGTCACAACTCGCCCGGCGGGACACATAAACAATTGTAAATCGATAAGCCTCCATTAATCTGGAGACGCATTCGCTCTTTTATTCCGAGTTCTCGAATTCTACTTACTTATTCTCTTTGTGTACTTCTAACAAGATTACTTCGAAGCTCAAATTAATTAGTTTCGAATTCATTTTATGATTGAAACAAAAATAGATAATTTTATTTATGTCGATCGGCTTTATATAAATCCTAAGGTGACCCAAACCCTAGACTATAATTCGGACGACCGAGCGTTAGGAGCGTCCAGGGTTGAGCCTGAACGCTCCTGATGCTCGGACGTGTGCTAGGACCTAGCGTAACACTGACCGCGCCGACTCCTCGTGTCGGATGCCGAGGGGCGCTCTGACGCGTCAGCGGCAGCAGCAGTGATACGGTACTTGTAATAGACTAAATTAAACACTTGGAGCGCATAAAAAACCTCTGTAATAACTGTATTGTTAAATAAGATAAATTTATCTAGAAAAATGTGTTTCCAAGCCAACCAAAACGAACAGTTCAAAGCTGCCCCACATTTGATACGCATTTCAAAGAAGTAATAAGGGAAAATATGAACCACCATTTTCTGACGCACGACATTTAAAATAAAGATCATTGCTTACTGGTTTTTATTTTCTAGCCTCTTTGTATCTGTATTTGATATTCTTATTGAAGCGGTTGTACAAAAATAGGTGAGACGCCATTTTGTAGTGACGGCGATGTTGAATTTACAATAATATTGAATGTACCTATTAAATTTTATTATCATCAGAATTAGAGGCGCTTATCAAATTTCAGATGAATCGGTTAATGAGGGCTTGGCCAAACCTTCAGTTCAAGATTTGAAATAAAGCCTATTTACGGGGTCAAGATGAAAGCCACTGAAATACAAACAATAATATTATTGTACACCACATAATTTTCACTATAAATTAGTCATAATAAGAAGTGACTACCGCTACTCATACGAGGACGCATTTCGTTGTTAAGGATTTTTATTTTCACTATCCCTGTCCCGGTAACGAGCGCTCGCCACCAGCCGGATCTAAAACGACAACATTCCAGTTCCAGCTGAGAGCCCAAACTTCGTTAACTTCATACATCGCCTCGTTTGAACAGACGTAACGTTACTCAGTTGTAAATGAGTAACATTGTTGATTTATTTACACTTTCTATTGTGTTATTAAAACTGGGTAAGTTTACAACGCTCTCTGATACGATTCGATGTTGACGGACGCAGGTGCCGAGGGAGACCGAGACTCGCCCATCTTGATCAAATAGATCTGATCCTAGCTGATGGCGGAGTCAGAAGTCTAAGAGACCAGCGTGTGTGTATAAAGAAACTGAAGGATGTCAAGGATGCGCGTTGGGTCTAAGGATAATAATATTTGGCAGCCCGTGATCTGTATCTACCACTTAAGAGAACGTATAAATACGCCTATTAATATAAATCAGAAGAGATTTGTATATTCGAGCGCTATCAATTAGCCCGTTAATTAATAAAGCATGCCGTATTTGACCCGTCACCTGGTGGCGTGATCGCCGTAGTGTCGAATTCATCATTATCATTAACCCTTTATCAAGGACAAGGGTAAAGGCCGTAGTCCGCCACGCTGGCCAAGTGTGGGTTGGCCGTCTTCACGCGCTTCAGAGAACATTATGAAGAACTGGAAGGCGGTTTCCTCACGACGTCTTCCTTCACAGTTGCTGCAGGTGACAATTATAAAACGGACTTTTTGATTGCTTCGTTGGTCGTGTTGATTGCAAGCACGACTGCCGATAGTTGGGTCTTGGGTTCAATTCTTCTAGTAGTGGCTCGGAGTCAAGAAATGTGCCCGGTGTATGAAAATAGACTCCCCATCTATTCCACAGTGGGACGAAAACGTACGTTAACTAGTGAAAGTGGGATTGTTGTGTACTCTTTTGCCCACCTCTTCGAGAATTACAGGCGTTATGTCATGTTTTATAGTATACAATTACATTGAGTAAGTAATACGAACTTTAATAACAGAGAAATACACATAATGTTTTTACTGAGACAGTGTGGTTAATAGAAAAAGTTATAACGAGATGCGATAAACGCAACGCTTTAAAGATGCATCTCTTTAGAATCGTTTCTCAGTAACATCTTCATTGTCTCTGTAGGTATTTCTGAAAGATGTTACGTGGAAGATAACATAAATTCCACTTTAACATAACATCACGCCTGTACTTCCCCGAAGGGACAGGCAGAGGAGTCTAGTACAATACCACGATTTATCATTTATATTATACGTCTCACCTTGGAATAGAAGGTAACCTCATTGCCATAAACCGAGCAGTGATCCAGACTCCGTGCTCCTACTGGGATTTATAAGTTAGAAAAAAATAAAATAAAAAAAGTTAAAAATACCAAATAACGTATTACTCCACTCGACGATCGAACTCAACACCTCTTGACCACAAGGTATATTCAACTGTGTTCGGTTGTCCCCTTTCTGATGTAATAGGGGTCTAGTCGCCGATCTAGTGATATTGTCATTGGCATTCAACCTCCCTATTTCCATACAATGCATTGATCAGAACATGACACCTGAATAGCGAATTAGCAGCTGATGTCGCGCCTGCGCAGCGAAATGAGACCACAGCGTCGTAACGATGTTAGTATGTAGTGTAATAATAACTCAATTTAGTTTCACACTTTCGTCCACACGTCCAAAACAGTGATTGCCTAGTAGTTTAAAATTCAGCATTTTATTCCGGGTTCCTGGGTATAAATTCTTACGCTCACCTACATTTTTCAAGATAATACGACTTATTAGACTAATAATATAACTATAACAGTGAAGACAAAGACGTTAAAATTCTTCGTAATATTCCCCGAAGGCGTGTGATGACCGCCAATACACACTAAGCCAGAATGGCTTATTAGAGGCTTACCTTTGTCATTGTGAGAGGAGAGCCGAGTGCAGCCGAGTGCAGCCGACTGCAGCCGACTGCAGCAGCGGGCCGACAAACTGCCGGTTGACGATAACGTACATTGGTTGATGTTGCAGAAGCAATTAGCTGTGCCCGCGACTTTGTTCGTGTGGGAGTGGATATTACTTTAGTTTATAATATATGTAGAATATAATATACTATCAGTTAATTATATTCGCATAGATAGTTTCCAAGTAAGTATATTTAATAGAAAAATATTTGGTTATTTCATATCTATCTGGCCGGTACTCGTTAGTTAAGTGGCAGATTTTCTCGCGTAATCCTGATCTTGCAGGAATTCCGGGATATAAAGCCTTATACATATGTCTCCCTCTAAGCTCCTCTATCTTCCAGTGAAAGTTCCATAAAAAATGTTTTGAGCCGTTCCAAGATTATCCCGGGCAAACAGAAAAGTTGAAAAAACACAGTAATTTTGAAATGACCGACAGACGCTTCAATTTCACTAATATTTTTTGATGACGATGCGTACGTTGATATTTCATTGACAGCTACGATTATGTTCACCGCGCAATGACTTATCGGTGCGTACGTCGTACGTGAGGCACGTGTAGCGGGTTCGATGCTGGTTACGTAACCAGTTGTTTTCTTCGACGACAGCAACGATATCGAAATAGCGATTGACACGTATTAATATTAATGTATTTAAATAAATTTATAAATAGATTTGTTGTAACTTTACGTTAAGTTGGGCATGCAGAATATTATCACAACATAATAATATATACGTCTGTATTTCTTAAGGGTAGGCAGAGCAGTATACCACTTGTCATCAATTATACGTTCTTTGTAATAGTGGATGAGTCCTTTGATATGCACCGGGCGCACATCCAACCTCCGTGCCACTACTGGGAATCGGAGAGTCAAAAATATCTGAAATTGGTGCGTGTGCGACTAATGGACGGGCTACAGACGAAGCATATCATGTGTGTAAGGATAAAGATATTTCGCACTCGGTGCTTTTCGCCTACCTAGAAAGGAAGCTAGCGTGATTATATAGTACAGCGTTTCCCATTTGCCGGATCGCGACCCGGTACCAGGCCATCAAAATAAAATACCGGGTCGCAACATTCCCGCCTTGTTTTTAAAATAATACCTACTATCGATCCATAAATTCCGAATTTGCCAGATTCAGATGTTGACTCGTTAATTTAAGTATCAACTGACACATCAGTCAAGAATATATTTAACACAAGACCATTGACAGATTTTTGGTTATCTTGTCATCAACAATACACAAAATTGGCTAATCAAGCAATTACTTTTAATGCCTTTTGTTGCAACATTAAATGTGAAGCTGGGTTTTTACTTTACAAATAAATACAGAAACCAACTAGAAGTGGAACCGACCTTAGGATACAACTTTCGTCATTTTCCGCAAACTTGGATTCTTTAGTAAAAAATAAGCACCAGCTCTACTTCTCAGTACAATTTAGTGACTACATAGGCGATGCCAAGGTATGTAGTACTAATAAAACCATTTTACTATCAATAACGGTGTATTATTTTACCTAATGGTAAAATAATACACCGTTATTAATAATAAAATGGTAACTTATAAGTATTAAGTGGGTCATGAAGGGGCAGTATGAAAATTATCGGGACATGGCAAAACAATGTTAGATATGTGCCCGGTGTATGGCAATAGGTTTACCGCCTGTTCCATAATGGGACGTATAACATCATCGGTGAGACGTGGGATTGTACCTCCTCCTCCTCTTTCTACCTCTTCCGGAAGATACAGGCGTGATATTACGTACAATATGACAGGTGAAACGTGGAAGTACTACGCTCCTCTGACTAGCCCTTCACGGAAATACAAGCGTGAATTCATGTCATGTTAATCTGTTATTCTCCTGTTAATAGGAAACATGGCAGAAGCGGTGTAATTGAGACCGCAAGCCAACCATGCGGTCACAGCGCGAGCGCCACAGTCACCTGCTGCTCGTTCGCAGGGGACCGTGGACGTCACCGCTCGCTCTCGAATAATATTCTGATTCCATTTCTCATCATTTGTTTTTAAAATTCTCCAAGCATAAGACAAAATGCAATGTTAAAATTCTGGCCAAACATTATCTTTAATATAAATGAAACAAAGTATTGAGCAGAAAGAAACGTACTCAGAGAGGAACACGAAGAAGATTTCAAACGAGTATAATCTGTGAAAAGTAGTTTAGGTAGTTTTTTACAAAAATTCTCAAATACAATCAAGTCATAATTTTCCGCATTACAATTCTTTGAACTGTTAGCGTAAAAAAAAATCATGTTTTGTAGATGTTTCTCTTAATAGTATATATTTTATCGCCTAATTCATAAGTAATCTGGCGTAATTTTATGATGTAATATACTCATCTTAAAAAACAAAATTTACAAAACAAAATGTTTTTGTCGCGCGATCCTCAAGCATCTACAAATGCGACCATAAAAGAATATTCTTATTACTACAGAGTCAGGAGCTAGTGAAATTTGGGACATTAAACTTGTAATTTCGAATTTAATGCTCGACTTGAGATATTGGTTCCGAACGCTCTGTGACCCAAATTATTGTATACGTTTCCAGGAGCGTAACTGAAACAAGACTCAAACATTTCTAAATATTTGTAAACTCTTGTACACACAATAATAAAGCACTTATTCATTACAATAGCGTAAATGAGTAACGAAATAATATTATTATTTCTATTTGTGAAATAATTGGATCGTAGCTCGGATCTGTTTATTCGTCGGTTTTGTGTCTCAGATTTAAAACCGAGAAGCTAGCGTTGTTGACATCAATAAAGTGGCTTCATTCATAGTTACAATACAATTAATTATTGTTCTCATATCAGTTTACTATCGCTGAATAATTAAGTATTTTTACATCGACCTTACTGTCACCGATGTCTTCATGAAGTAAGTGAATGTAATAGTATGTGTCACTGTAATACCGGATATACATATGTTATCTTGCCGTAATATCATAATTATTTTTCGTCCCTTTTATTTTAATCGGACAAAACCCCTTACTGTATTAAATAGCTAAAGTAAAATGCCTTTGGCAATGCGCAAAAAGGAATGAATGAGGAAATCGATGAAAACAGTTGTAATCTAGATACAAAAAATATGACAGTATTTGGCAGAGAGTACGGACTCTGCCTAACCCGTAATGATCCTGGCGTAATGATAATAATAAATAATAACTCTGAGTATACACAGTGGGGCGTCACTTAGGTTCTTATAAATAAGGAATACTGTCCCGGGTCAGGGCGGAGTAAGAATACATTGCCGAGCCCCGTGCTGGGACACAGGGTGTCGTACGAGGTGACTAAACCCGGTGTTGGCAGATCGCAGTAAGGCGCGGTTTGCTCAGGCACAGCTCCATGCCCTGGCCGCCTGCGGGCAGCGGCGCGGGCGGCGCGACGGGCTGTGCACTGCGATCCCCGGCCCACACGCCCAGCGCGGGGATTTTGGTCATAACCCTTCAGTGGACTACAATAGGTTGCTAATGATGAAGGAGTACTTATGCTTTCTCTCTCAGACTATATCTGACAACGCAGCATGGTCAGTTAAAATTGTATCCGCCGACACAAGCAAGGCCGAACTTGGGCCTTTCCAATAGCACGCCACGGAGCTCGATATTCGTCTCTGCGTTTCTAATAACTGCCATTCCTTGTACTCGCGTTGAAATGTTGGTAACCCAATCCAATGCCATACAAAAAAACATTTTTGTTATCCGTTCGGAAGTGTAAAATGTCCACATTAAAGTAACAGTATTAATTTTTTACCTGGACATAAAATGAATTCGGTCCGTTTTTGTGTAAATACAAAACGGGTATAAATGGTGTATTAGTAACTGTTTGGTGACACAAATGGTATTTATCGACTTCTTAGTTAAATTATTTTATGAGGTCATAAATTTTTTTCTAGACGCTTAACGTACTAATATAAAAAAATATATTAATCATGTTTTTACTTACCTGTTCGTGTACTGTAGAGATTTACGCTTTAATTTATATTTATATAATTTTCAAACTAACAATTTAAAGAAAGTAAGGAATATTCAGAGAATATTATGGAGAACTAAGATGTGCAGGTTTTCCCATCGTGATTCCCGTTTCTGTTAAAGGAAATGTCGTGGCGCAATACATATAAAGACAATACTACATTTATATTTGTCATCAGAATTTAACTCACTACCAACTCTTAAAATGGAAGTATACAGTAATTGCAACTGTTTTACCTACAGGTTGCCTGTCTACGATGCCTACCCACTCTGATTTCAGAATAAAATGCTCTCAGGTAGTGGTCCTGATTTGTAGCAAAATGTCTTTGAAAATTTCACACATACAATCGCTTAATCGTGGCTCAAGTTTTTTGTCGAACGGCTTTTATAGCTTAAAAAGGTCGCATATGCTCACTTATTGGTTATATTACTCATTGCAAAGCAAGTACCTAGCAGTGGCAACACTAACAGTAAGCAGTGACAGTAACAGTTAACAGGTAACAGGTAACAGGTAACAGGTAACAGGTAACAGGTAACAGGTAACAGTAAACATTTATTTTTAAATAAATGAGTCGTGTGTCATTTGTTTTTCCTGCTCCCTACGGAAATTATGACATACAGTGTAAACACAAGATTTCAATTAAAATTAGTCCACGATTCATATAACGGCGACGTAATGGTCCGCAATAAATTGGCGACTCTATGACAAAAGCTAACAGCCACTCGAAATGAATTAAGAGTATTCCGCACCTCCCGTGGTATAAGGAACTACACATGAACTCATTTATACGCTACTTTACTCTTTATGTCAGTTTACAGGCGACTACTTTATTTCATTGAGGTTATAAAGTCGGAATGGATTAAAATACGTGATAGTATCATTGAAATAGGGCAATTTAACGCGGATGAAGACATAAAACAAAGCTCGGGTAACGTACTCGCCCGTAAGCCCGCTGGGCGGTTGGGCGGCTGGACGATCGGGCGGGCGGCTGGGCGCCCGGTAACACTGCGCTCACATAAATTACAAGCGAATGGCCCAAGTTTCGACTCTAATGCCAGATTGAGCAGATTAAATGTCTATAAGAAGGAAAGCGACAATCTATGTGGACGACATACGTACATACTCGTATGTACATTTCAGCCTTCGTTAGGCTTACTTGTTCCGTTTCCTGTTTAAATCAGGTGTTCCTCACGTTGCTCTTTCTATGCGCCATAATTAATTACCTTTCTCTGGAAGAATGCGTGAATACTAGGAGTAGCGAGGAAAAACAATCCACACATGAAAATTAGAGTATTATTTTAATAACGACCGTAAACGTCACAGACAATTGGAATAATATAACACAGATAAAGAAAAAAGATAACTTTAAAACTAGAAAATCCAGCCGAGTGTGTCGAATAACTTAATAATAAATTCAAAGTTGCACAAGGACGACCCGCTCCGTGTGATGCGAGATATTTAAATATGGCTGAGAGGTAAGTTATTTCCTAATATTCATGCAAATACACTACAAGGAATTTGTATTACGTTTGACGTTGAAAAATCCTTTTCCTTTATTTTGATGTAAGAGGTGTGGCGCGTGGGAAGATGAATGAGCTATGAAGTAATGTAGGAATGATGTATCGTATCGACTCGTACTCGCGGAGCGCAGCTCACTGCGGGCCCTACCTTGTAATCGAACGGATTCTCGCCAAACAAAACAATCAGGTCCCAAATTAGAACCGAGGGGAGGACTCTTGCTAATTATTAATACTATATACATCCTAAAAGCATTCGCCTATGAATTCTATTAGCGGCTTCGTGGAACAATTTAATACCGCTAGGCTCATTACGTTTATCCAGTATTTCAAAAGTTATCATTCCTAAATTTTTAATTGGTGTTCAAACATACTCGGTTTTGCAAAGTTTGCTTCATTTGAATAAAGCTTCAACATATTGTTCAGAACTTTGTATAACCTACTTAAACTTTGTATTTGTAACAAACAATAGGGAAATAAAAAGTATCTCATTACGTTTCTGTACTGCCCACTTAGGATTAAGAGGTCTATGTCCAGCAGTGGAGTTACGAAGGTTAATGAATGGAAGGATGGATGACTGATGACTACCCACTTACCAGCAATGCAGTGAAGTCACTTGAAAACGTGCTTTGAATCCTGTGAACAAGAAAAAATATTTTTAATTGGTTTATTCTGTAATAATATAATATCTGTACGTACATATGTTTACGCATCATTTTTGTAGAAAAGAATGTTATTGAAAAATATTTTATGATTACAAAAAGCAATGTTGTTATTATAAGGAGGATGGGAGAACAATGTGATTTTTAAGTACAAAAGCAAATCTCTTTCATCTCGTACATGTACGTATTACATTACATGACAAACACGCGTTACTTTGGCGTTACAACAATGTTTATTCTAACTCTAATTTTTTTTACAATATCTCGTATTAGATCGCTCGCGGCGAAAGAAAAATCTTTTGAACGTATAGCGAGCACGGACCGCGCCGAGCTACATGTATATCTCGGTAGGTGTTATAAATGTAAAACCACATTGTCAAAGCACCATCTTCAAAGTAAAGGTTTAAGTCCCGACAATCACAAAACAGTCCTGCCTTGGGGCTATGATTCTATAAGAATATGTACCTAATGCATGAAAACATCACAGTCTAACAGTATCTTCAATTTGAATTAATTTATTTGAATTTCAATGGCTCTTGCAATTTCTCCTTATTTTGAAGAAACGAACGGCTAGCCCGGAAATATTATCTCATGTTTAATTTTTATACCAATACCATTCATACAAGAAACACCCTCCCTGTATCTGTATTACGAGTGCGGTCGGCGAGTGACATGCCGAATGTGCGGCGTAATGGCCTCACCTCGACCGCGTTTGTTTTCTTTTCGTTCTCTTTCTTGCTTAGCGCTCGCTTTTTAATAGCAAGGTTGGAAATGTTATCTAGACGTAGCGGCTCATACTAATCTGCGTCTAACTTCAAGTAAGACTGAAATCTAGTTACCATGATTTTCTTATATCCTACTGCCTGATCACATCCGCGTGAGCCATGCAATATACCTGCGCGTGGCAAAGCCGGCTTTTGCAACAGAACTGCCACAAATCCCTTATCATCTTTAAGTTTCACTGATTTCCACCCACACCCATAAGTAGGTATATATGTACATGTAATATGATGTTACTTTACTCTGTACGACCCATTTAAAAGTTCATATGGCATAAACTCAAATCTATAAGGCGTTGTCTTATATTGTGAGTGTATATTTTCTTAATTTAGTTTTTTGGGTATTGTAATACCGTAAAGAAAATCGTTCGTCTGCCACGCCATACTTGGCTTGAGTAGCAAACTATGATATTAGCCCTTTTAATTTTTAGCGGAGAGACGTGTCCAACAGTGAAATAAAAATAAAAGGCTTAATGATGATGATAACGTAACATCAACCCTGTAATTCTGGAATAGCTTGGCAGAGGAGTGTAGTATACTATCACGCAGAGATTCCGAGCCGCTACTGGAAAACCTAAGTTAGAAACCTCCAATAGTTCCCGAGCCGGGATTTAAGCCCAGAAGCTCTCGATCGGCAGTCGCGTTTGCAGCCAACACGACCGACGCGGTAATTGTGCAATATATTGTGTAGATAAAGTAAAGATCAAACGCTGATCGTCACAAGTGAACGCCGCGCAGAACGCCGCCATGTCTTCCGGTGTAGAGGCTGAAAGAGCGCGCATAATTACTAACACAAAAGGCATTCTTTCCACTTTCCCGGACTGACAAAGAACCTCCGCGCTTTTTGTTTTAATGGAATAGCTAGTTCACTGACTAGACGCGTGGATGGCGTATGTATGAACGTTACTATGGATAATGGTACCTATAACTTCCACTCGTCATAAACAAAATAGCTACAACATTAAAGCAACGAGAAACGTTTTTGTAGAGGTATCATGAGATAAGTCGCTAGATAGTAACACAGAGTAAAGAACGTGGAAGAAGTGCGTCAGGAGAGTGAGCGCAGCGCTGTTTGTTACACGTGTAGATGACATAAGGACGAATGTGGAAAGTATTCACTTGCTTCAGCATTTTTTTATAATTAAGTGTGCTTTTTAAAAAGTAACACATTCAAAATAATAAATTACGTAACATCAAGCCTGTAATCCTCGAAGAGGTAGGCAGAGAAATGTAGAACACTCCCACGTTCCACCGGTTACGTTTACGTCCCACTATGGAATAGGTGGTGAGCCTATTGCCATACACCGGGCACATATGCAGACTCCGAGCCACTACTAGACAGTCTTAATTACGTCTTTCATCGAAGTGCTACCTGACAAGCGATGACTGACTGAAATAGCCTAAAATAGATCGTGTGGTTGCGAGTGCGACTGCTAATCGTGATGTTTTGAGTTCTATCTGTGAGCCGGGTAAAGTATAACCGGTTTTCTCCAACTAGAAATTCCCAACACTAGCTTATAATCAACATTCACGTTCGGTGTACAACAGTAGTCTTATCTTGCCACGTACTCGTATGTAACGTATAACAAAGCTGGTGGAACATATGATTACGCACTCCTCAGCTTACACCTTTAATAAAATACAATCGTTATATTTTGTTATACAAAATGTTATACATTTAAAATGTTATACAAAAAGTTTGTATAATTTGAAACGTTGTATGAATCTCCAATCGGTCTCCGCGGGGACTTGGCTGCGATCGGCGGGAGCCCATAAGGAAGCACCTCATATAGGTCTGTACGATCTGTAATGAACAAACATATAAGATAACCGGGTACATATACCTATGTATATTCATGTTGTATGACTCCTTTATGTAGGCGTCCTTGTGAACAATTTTATTTGTGCTTTTACAAAATTTAAGCGGCTATCTTTAATAATGAATCCAACGAATGTTAATATTAATGTCTTATATAAACCAAACTTACTAATACCAAAGTTCTATCCCATTCCTATTCCGTCCGTCAGTCCTATTCCGATAGTCCTATTTCTACAGTCCTATTTCTATAGCCCTATTTCGCTAGTCCTATTTCTATAGCCCTATTCCGATAGTCCTATGTCTACAGTACTATTCCTACAATTCTATTCCTACAGTCCGATTTCTACAGACCTATTCGCACAGTCCTCTTCCAGCTCGGTCGCAGTTGTCTTTGGACGGCAGTGGCCACTTGTGACTCCTGCTGTCTACTGCTCACTACATATAAAAAACAGGAGATATCGGAACGCTACCTTCAGGGAAATCTGTAAGAACTTCAGCTATATTTGAGATAATATTGGATGCGCAAATAGGTCTGACCAAATAACTGATGACGGTGTCAGGAGTCTTAGAATAACATCAGGTGTTTAAGGATATATATATATCTTTGGCACTCAGTAAACATAACGGATAACACATAAAAAAACTTTAATGCATTAAAATAAATAATTAATTGGTACGATTTAACGTAAGAGACAATACAAAATAACATCACAGCTTTTAATTTTATAAAAGGAAGATATTAAAAAAACTCCGGAAATAGAACGTTTATAATACCAATAGAAAATTGCTTTTCAACAAATAAGGTCGCGTCAGGCGGCCATGTTGTGTGAGCAAACAAAATGGCCGATACCCCTTGACATTAGCGATATGAAAGGTCACCTTTTGCGATATTAAAGGCAAATATTATTTGCGACCATCATTTCGCGTTATAGCTGTCTGTTGCTGGTGTACCATGTATATTACAACGTTTTACTAAAATTAATTCAAGAAAGATATATAGTAAAAGGAAAATATTATGATCAAACTTATAATTCTGTATTTTTTTTCTGACAGCTCCTCGGAGTCAGGATATATGCCCGGTTTATAGCAATAGACTCACCACACATTCCAAAGTGGGACGTAAATGTAACTGGTGAAACGTGGGAGTGTACTACACTCCTTTGCATACCTCTACGGGGAATACAGGCGTGATGTTACGTTGTAATATTTTCAAGTTTCAATCCGCATTTGTCCAGCGTGGTAGATTATGGCCCTAGCCATTTCATTTACGGACAGCCGTGGTTAACAATGGAACCATAAACGGATTGTAGCTGTGTAATTACGACGCTATAGTTCCAGAACAGTAAGCCACGACTACTAGATAATGAGAAAGACAGGTAGAAAGTAAGAAAAGGTTTATTCTGTCCAAAATAACTTTACTATAAGGCATGGTATATTAAAGGACGCCCTACAGCTGTTGGAGTGTCGATGTACGTAGAATTCCAACTGCTGGAGACAGAACTGAATATCGAGCTCGGTGACTGGCTGTTGAAGAGGGCTGTGTCCTATTACACGGAAACAAGCTGATGATAACGAGGACTCCGACCTTTTTTCCGACCCTTTTAAAGTTTCACTGTTGGAATTGGAAGACGGGTTTCAGGAAGAGAGGGTTAAGGCCATACTCTCCCACACTGTCCGAGTGCGGTTTAGCTGACTCCACACACCTTAGAGAACATTTTTTTATAAACTCATCAGCTGGATTGTTAGTGGCTGTTACAACTTTACCACTTTCCCAACGATAATAACGGAAAAACACTTGACGCTCGTAATCCCCGAAGAGGTAGGCAGAAGAGTGTATCACACTCCCACGTTTCACCAGTTACGTTTACGTTTACATGGAATAGATGGTGAGTTCACTGCAATACACCGGACAATTCAGGTCTCCAAGAAACTACTAGGAATGTCAAGTTAGAAAAAAACAATTATTATCTGGTATTCCAGACCCGAGAATCGATCCCAGGACCTTACATCCGCTCGCCCGACGAGGCAGTAATGAAGGAAAAACATATAAATGTATTAAACAAATCTCTATATACATATTAATTCAATACTATTATCATTACATCAAGCCACGTCCGTAGCAGGATAAGCAAAGGGCATTAATTTAACGCCTACACAAAAATTTACATTAATATTTACTTGTCCAATTCATTCCTTTGTACTTTGCACACTTCGCTATTATTTTCGCTTTCAAAGATTCGGACAGGCTCGCGTGCCGGTAATTATATAGACATGGCGTATACGTGCGGAGGGAGTCAGCGCGGTAAGGGCGCGGCGAAGCGTGAGCGGGAATCCTTTTGTGGGAATATCGCAGGAGCAGTGCGAGATTCGATACGGCTACAGTTTGTAGAGACAAGCGCTGAACGCTAAAACTTTTATGCAGTATCCGTTACAGGCTCATGGAATACGTGAACAAAAACACGCTCATTGTTGGCTGCCTCGTAGGGTCGGATCAGGTCATCATCATCCGTCCGCTGCTGGACGCAGGCCTCCTCTGAAAGGGATCAATAAGCTTCATGCTGGGCATGCGTGTGGGAGATCGCAGAGCACAGCCTCTCGCACCGCCTACGCTGCAGCCCGTAGGCGGCCAGGTCATGTAGCCGTGTCT
>DWDV01000412.1:0-17066 GCA_018245615.1 Mimoniades ocyalus | reverse complement strand
GTGATACATACGCGCATGCACTAGACCTAGCCCAATGCAGTGAATTTTGCGTAGGGTCGTTGTCCTCTGTTGCCTATATCTGCACCGAACTTAAACAGTCTACGACGTCCCTCCATCTCAGACAAAACTACTTTGTTACTAAACACTAAAGGATTTTATAATCTGTAATTTTAAATAGTCAAAATCCTCGCGCCTGTAAATTGCATTTCTGGCGCAATCGCAGATGCATTATTTGCTTTGTCGGTGTATCGCCCGTTAGAAAATTACGACCGTTTTAACAATACAAAATATACACAAAGAGAAGTGAAAACAACAGTACCTCAAGTTTATGGCTTGTACCTTTGCAACGTAACGAATGTGCTGAAAAATGCCATTTGCGCAAATTACGTTTTTTGCTAAAACTATTTTTGAAGCTCTTTTCAACAAGAAGGTCCAAACGGCGTTAAAAACATTACAAATAGTTATTGCAAGACCATAATTTCTAAGAACAGGGTTTGGGAATGAAAAAGAAGCTTTATGTTTTTATGAAGTTAAAAAATTTAGGTTTAGCCAAGTTGATTTTAAATGAGGTCGTTATAATTTTATGTATATAGTTACTCATTAATTGTTCGTACCGTAAAGCACCTTTAGGGTAAACATTTTCAAATCGATTAAAAATGGCATCTACTGAATGAAATGTTTGAAAATAGTAGTAGAAAATATCTAATCTAAATATTAAGCTAAATGGAACTGGGGAAATAACGTTGAAAAATTGTAAATGCACAATGTTGTTTTAAAAAAAGGCATGCATTTGATACTTTTGAAAAATTGTATCGTTATGTAATTTGAACAAAATTAGTGAATTTTCAAAGTGTTAACGATATGAACGGTAATGATGGAACATGAAGCTTGGAAGTGTGAAGCAATAGTCTAGAATGTGGATAGGGTCAAAAGCCGCGCAGTATGTCAGCGTTTAGTATTCCGTGAGCCCGGGGCCCGGCCGGCTAACGGGACCGCTGCCCGTCTACACTGGCCTTTACTTTCATCGATCGAACACTACGGTTTACTTTCCTTTGTTAGTTTCAACTTCTAAAAATATTTTGCTCTATTAATGACTCTACGATTCTCGGAATTACACGATGATGATTGAACGAGGTCGGCGAAATAACAGCTGTTATCTGTACAGCTCAGTGTTCGTAAATTATTAAAAAAAAAAAATGAGCAAAAGAATGTCAGCTTTGGAATTATTACAGTACAATAAACAATATATCATAGTTCATAAATAGTAATGCGGATAATCTACATTATTATATAAAAGTATGACATAAACAAATCACATTTCGCTTAAAGTGTCTCGTCATCAATTTTTTTCAAAAGGACCATAAATAACAGAAGACCACAAAGAATTATGCATGGTTGCCAAAATCCTCTACAAAATATAAGAAGGACAAGTGTAGGGGCTCAAGGCGCAGGTAGAATGTATAATTCTAAAAAACCACTGTGACGCCTTTGTAAAAGGATGTACCGTTATGTTCATTTAAGCTGTTTTTAATCAACAGCGAAGGAAATATGACCGACCGCTATATCAGATTTTTGCGCACATATCTTTTATGGCGTTACCCTCATTTGCGAGTTCATAGTGTCTTTTAAAATGTTATTTAGATGTTCATTGTCGTGCACTACAAACGCCAAGTACCGTACGTAGCAAGTATTCGGATTTAATTGTGTAGGTGGATTGGTGGTATATTTATTCAATGAAGGGAAGGTATCATAACGAATGTATAGCGGTACGATTTTATGACTTCCGTGCGACTCTAGATCGCTTTGCTCCTAGGAATATATAGCTTGGCGTATTAGTTTATAACTTTTATATAATTTTATATGACTTAGAACAAAATATTGTCTACTAAAATATGGATATAACACGATTATAGGTACATGGAATTTTGAAATTATCGTATTTCCTAAATTCGGCTATAACAGTGGTCCTCAGAATCAATTTTTACTGCTCCAGTTCTAAATTAAAAAAGGGAATTGGTATAAAAGTCATTGAGCAGGTAGATGCCGCGCGTCCGTGTGTCATGTTACACATAATGCGTTCGACGTTACGGTACCTACGGGATGGCGGATACTACAGTTAGAATGTTCCAATAAAAAATGGGAGAGTAAGTCGGAAATTCGTAGTCAATACTTCCCACAGTTTAATTGTAATATAAGAATTGGAATTTTAATACCCAACCGTTTTTTACATAAGATGTTATCAATAAATAACACAACACAATTATGTATTCACGTTGACGTAATTTCGCGCTATGTTATGTTGCGAACCTTTTCATAAGTTCTCATTCTACAAGATATTTAATCATTACCAAGTAACGGCCCTATACGAGATCTGCAATAACGATTTATAAGGTCAGAAGTCAGCTCGTGACGTGCTCAAGTGACAAATAAATGAACGAGGCGGTACGGTGCGCCGTCATCGGTGGGGTAACCGTTCATTGTTACTGTTACCGGAAGGCTTGCGACATACATATCGTTTTAACTAGGATTTTCCTTTTGCGCATATATATTTGTACATTAATTTAGAATATTATACACAATAGTAATTTTTTACCATTCTTGTAGCCTGTTCAATTTTTATAATTAAATAACATTCTTAACGTGAATGGTGGAGAATTGTTGCATGGAATAAATCGAATGCAGTCATTGCCTATATTTAGGACTTTAATATTAATTTTTATGTTACTCTTTTATTGTGGAAAATAACATAGTGTATTTAATAACCATATAAAAAGAAATAGAAAATATGAAAGGATTACAATAAAACTATGTATTAGGGCACTACAACGTGCGGTTGATAAAGTGGTTAGTGATCAGGACTGGTGATGCCGGGGTCTGTGGGTTTGATTTACATCCAGGACATATATTTATACATATTTATATACACACACATATATACATATAACCCTGTTAAATGCATATATGAGTATGTGTTGTGTGTAAATATACACAATTACATGCTTGTCTCTTATTAGCGCCACATTCACTCATGTTCTCACGTAACGTGACTACATGACTCACGATGCGCAGGACAAAATATCGAATGCATCGAAAGACAGTCTATCGGAGCATGAGAATGGTTATTACATAATAGGTGCGTGCGCGCCCCGGGCAGCGGCGTACCGTTGCTCGAACAGGTTCCACGCATTTAGCCGCCCTCACCCCGCCCGCCACGCGCACACCATGTTTACCAAGCGTTTACTTTCTACCCATCAAGGACCTTCCTAGCAATCCCCCGCTCAGTGCACTCCTCGAGCAATTACTTACTCACACTTCTACCATGATTCACATTCAATTGTTTTTTTTTTATCGCGATTACTAACACTTATCCAATGCATCCTAAGTAATTATTTCTCACAACCATGTAGTCCTTTAAAGTTATTGTGATAAATTTTTCGTTCATGATATTAGTATTATTTAACATTTACAAACAAAGTGAAACACATTTAATTATTTCTTAAGTACTTAAGGACCATTATGAGGTCATTGTTTTCGCGTTGCCTTTAAATGAATCCAAGGTGAAAACTTAATTGAAAACAAAATCATTTTAATTTGGAGGGCATATGAAGCTATTGTCTTTCAATATAATTGCAATATTTTTTAATCATTTTTAATTTGCATGATGTATTAAATATCAAGCAATTACATGAAGATAATAATTATATTAAATCTGAAAAATATTGCGTCACAAAAATTTTACTCGAATCTTAACTGTATAAAATTGATCGTACCACGACACTGTGAAATGAACCTTATGATATGCGGTGTAAAAGTAAATACTGTAGAAGCGAAAGGAAGTACGAGCTGGCTCGAGCGGCGACCAACGCGGTTCAACGACCGACTTTTCACGGGATTGTCAGCCTGATGTTATATCATCGACCGTAGTCAGTGTCATTGCCGAAACCGCGCTTTACCTTGCAAGCTGATTTGCATCTTATGCGCTCTCACTTCGGCTCACTTTTGCTTGGACTATATCGTTTTTTTTAAACCAATCTACTACATTCGCATTTTAATTTTCGTGTGCTATTTTTATTTGCCATTTTTGAGATGTGCGCGAGCGCTGCTGCTTTTGGATACGTTTTGTTGATTGAGATTATGTTTATGTTTTGTTATTACATAACATCGTAAAGTGCAAGAATCGGAAGGGACTTTATGTATTAATATTGAATATATTGTGATCGTATAGCGCGTTGAACTAAACATGAGAACTATCAAATTTGGGTTGCAAATTCGTTTTTTTGGAATTATATACAACTTATTGTTTACAACGCGGAATGCATATGTATCAAAATGTGAGTTCGGGGTGAGTTACGTAAGCTTCGTGTGGGCAGATCACGTGTGCGAAATGTTCGCCTTGAATTTGAACTCAAAAAGTTCAAGGTTGCGTTTTTACAGAACTCGACGCCTCAATAACAATAGTTAGAACTGTGTGTTTGTATGTGTGTGGGTGTGTGAATGTCTGTGTGAGACTAGATTTCGCATATTTAATTGTCGACTATTTTATATAGCCCTTCTAATAATGTCTCGCATCTTGCAATAGATTACCAACAGGTAGTAACCATCAATTGTGTTCTCGTAGGACTGTTCCGTATATTAGCTTTTTGCGTTGTATTTTACTAACATTTTTTATTTTACATTTATTATTTTATAATCAAATATGTATGTATAAAATTCACAAGACAATTCAAGTAATCGACTTCATTAATTACTTATATGAATATAATATAGATAAACGAACTGGGGTAAAATAAAATATTTGTCATAGCCATTTATAATATGACTATCATAATCAACCTTAAATATTTTTGTGACTAATCTTGATCATTCAGAAAAAATACATATATATATTTCTAATAGCTTAATTTATCATATTTATTTTATGACTAAAACAAGTATACTATAATTCATTTTTTACATATGGAAATTAAACCAAATGCCTTACTTTATTACATTTGCGAAGCGGGCGACAATAATTTTATACACTTTTTCTACATTTATTTTTATTATATGCTTTCAATAATATTTTCTTATAACATAAAAAGCAACAAATAAAGGTTCCAAATACTGCAGATAAAAATTAAGACTGTTAAACACTAATGTTTACTGAAGGAAAAGACAAATACAAAAGTAGAGTCGCGCGTTGATGTCTTTTTTCAGCAAGAAGATAGACTCCTTAAGACGTTTAATTTGACGATATGTACAATATTTTTAAATAATTTCATAACTTACCAATGTCACCATAAAAATCCAGTTTAGTAACGAAGGAAGGAAAATCCACAGTGATTGAAATCCGTAGTGTTTTGTATGTATTCACTAAACTTAATAAATAATCGCCACAACACTGAAACCGTCACTTAAAAATTAGGTAGAATACTAAAAAATAAGTCTTAGATTGAGATCTATGTTACATTCAGTCTAGTTAAATGCGAAACACGAGTTAGAGGGTCATGGTGGAGCGGACGCGGCGTAGCGTACCGATAGCTCCGGATAACTGATAATGTGTAGCTCGGTTCATGGTCGGAGACGTCCTTACTGCGCGGCTGCCTACAGCCCGTGCCGCCGCCTGCGCTTCTTCCGCACTCGCTCTACGCCCGGGTGAATGAACTGCTGCGTGCGAGCGAGACGCAACATCTATCCCGCACCGACCAATGCCACGGTCGAGGCGCTCACTACTCTACTCCTATCTCGGCAAGGTAATCTAGTACAACTGTCAAATTATATTTATCAATTTACTATTTTCCATTTCTCTGCGTGACATTGATGTGCCAAAACATAAAAACGTGTTTTGTGTCCAATGTTATGTAATATGACCAACCATGGTTAGACTGTCAAACATACCAACTACTTCTACAAGCACCCATTTTTACTGTGATGTTTCAATTTCGAGTTTTGTCAAATAAATTTAAAATACGGCATCGCCACTGAAATCTGTATCTCATTACGATCGAAGGTTATTCAACCCATATAGGCACAAATTTGTAACTCAAACTAAAAAATCTAGACAACAAGGTAAGACGTCACTGTTTTCAGGTTATTTACCTTTGCTTACTTCCGCTAAAAGCATTCAGAATTTGTTGTGTATTCTGCGTATAGAATGATTGGGAAGTTACTTCTTTACTCTTTACATTTCAATAAAACAGACCGTACAATGGTGGTAAGTGTTACGCATTTAATTTGCACAATTAAGGGTTTCCTGAGATATGTAGATGCATCTGACCAAGAAGACGAATTTGACGAAACGATTCCGACGAATATTTGAAAATGTAATGTTTTTATTAATGTGTATACATATATACAAAGTGAAAATTATAATAATGTATATAATAATATAACAGAAACATATGACAGAAAATAATATATAACATACAACTGCATACTTAACACTATATACACATAATATTATAATTATGAAATGCGTGAAGTATTAAGAAAACAAGGTCCTCAATATTTTAAGATGTACATGTGTTCTATTCTTAATATGAACCACTGATTGGAATTTAACTTCCGTATAATACCGAGATTTAGCGGTTAATGAGCATTTGTCTTTAGTGCAAAGGATAAATTACCTATATATACCGTCAATTCATCTTAGTCTTTACTTTACAAGCATATTTTTTATTTTTACAAAATGTATATTCGTATTACTTTATCCATAATATAAGAAAGTGAGATTCAAGTGTAAAGATGTACCTGTATTTAATGAATACATTTATGTATAAACAGGAATATGAGCGAATATGAATATAGCGTAAGGATCGTGGCTTTGCGGCGGAAATGATTGCAGTGCTTACAAGCAGTCTTATGTGGTCAGGTATTTCAATGAGACTTAAAATCCATAAACTCGCAATTTTTAAATATGTTATTCCTATAAAAAATAATGCTAATGCTCTACTGAAAATTTAAACGAAATATATCGGGTCAAGCGCAAATTTCTTTTATTCATATACCTATGTTCAGTGATACGTGCAGAACTATGAAATTTGTATTCCAAAAAAGACTAGAAGATGTTGAATGAAATACATATTCAATAAAAATATTTTTAATAAATAGGTACTCATTTTGTTCTTTTCATTCTTGTAAGTGTGTTAGTTTGAAACGATTTTAAACATCTTAACGGTGAATGTAATGACATACACACAACATGTTTTATTAATTTATTTTTCATTTGATCATACATATTTCATAGATAACAAAGTTGTTGTATTTTCCTGTTATCATATACCAATTTATTCAATTTTTATTTTCCGGGACAGTTGTTTAAATATGAGTTGTTTAAAATTTCATGTCTCTGACTCTCAAAGTGAAGTACATTTAAAAATGTATTTACGAAATTAAATCTGAACAGTCAAAACTCATGTAAGTTTATTACAATACATTTGAATTCTTTTTATCTGTATGTATAATTGTGATTACTATTCATATTATACACAATAGTGGTACTTTGCTTCGATTCCGGTGTATAAATATAATTTTATCGTTTTGTAAATATTTTTATGCATATATACCTTTAATACAATTTTACATTGTACATAATTTGTTAGCCACTGCTGTAAATAAAGACGTGAATTGAATAGATTATCCAACTCATAATAATGGTAAAATGTAAAAATATGTGGTAACAGTTTTACAAGTATCTACATGTTAATTTGTTTACTAGAAATATCAGGCTGTATCTCAGGATACCCCGTGTCTCAATATGCCAGTTTAAACCAACCTTTACACCGGATTATTATAATGACACATCATTGCTTACCAGCAACATTACATAAAAACTATAAACATGTGAGTTTAAAATTAAAATAAATATACAAAAGGTACTAACCTTTATCTGAAGAAATTTATGAAACATGCATAGATACGTATTTACATCTATTCAAAAAGTATAATGCAACGGTATTTAACAAGAGAGCCCCAGATGGCACGCGGTCTATCAAGATGATTATCATAATCGAGTAGATGTCGCAATACATAAGCAAGATTCTTATGAAACGCTTACGATAAGGTAAAAAGTACAGTTAGAAATGCTGTTACCAAATGTGCTACATGAGAACAATGACAAAAAATACATAGCATCAATCGAGCCTTAAATCGCGGCGTTCTATCGACGATATGCTTACCTGCCGAAACCCTATTTTGATTTTTTGCTTTAAAAGGGTGGCTATATTATAATCACGATACATATAAAAAATGTAACGGTTCTTCGTCTACCCAAACACATATTGCGATGGTGAAAACATAAAGACATCGACTGTTACGTTTCCTGTGATGGAACTAATGTGATTTTATAGTTACCGCAATGTTGCGTTGTATTTGTCATTCTAATATTGTAAAGAAACGTATAATTTGATTATGAAAAACAATATAATCTAGCACCAGTAGTTCATATGAAATAGAGTCTAGTACATGAAGGGTTTAAAAAAAATAAAGGTATTTTCGAAAACTTAAATTATGATTATTTGCTAATAAGTAAAGATCTAGTTATTGCTTTTTACTAACTGTATGGATTAGTGTTAGTTTCTCTATGAATAGTATTAACTAGCAATTACAGTAAATTCGTCCTGTGGGAAGATTTACCTCTTGATGCCTTGAGCCATTAAAGTTTATTGATGTTTCTTTACCTGCTGTAATATCTTTTTTTATTTTAACAATAATTATTTTATGCATAAACATAATTTTTTATTATTAATTTAGGCTGTTAAACGGGCAGGTGGGCCAATAGGACTCAACTTCACCTTTCTATATTTCTAACATCATAGAAATTTCTGGAAGAATCTAATTTACGAATAACATCTTTAATATGCATGCAAGAGTTTTTTTAAGTGACGAGAGAAGACATTCTACGTATTTATGAAATTATTTATTCGTATTATTTATGAAACTACGCGATGTTGAATTTATATAATGTCATGGGCCATTACATCTTGGATATATTAAAAATTAAAACTAAAATGGCGGACCAAAATAATGTACCTACTGTATCCTAAAAATAGTTAATCATAGTTCCATTTTTAAATAGCCCATTTGTCAATGTCCCTATTATGGATTACATGTGATTATTTCTGGAACCGTTTTAGTATTTAAATCTGTTTCATTCTTGTGCCTTGTATACTTTCTTTAATTTGTAAAACAAAGTGCATGATTTATTGGTCCTTGGACTGGCGCTGTCACACAGTAGTCTTAAAATGCTAAATACTGTGTTCAAAATGTTTTGTGAAGAGACAACGGTACTATAATACGGGTATATCCCGTGAAGTTATTTGGGCAGTGAGTGCGAATTGACAAAGGGTTTTATTGTACAGTAGCCAAACTACGCAAGAAAGGATTCGGTAGTTGCTCTCTCCTTATTTTGAACTGGCCCGAAAAATTATTATAAGAATACATTTCTTAGTTAACGTTAAGTGTTGTCGCAGCATTGATATTTGATATTTGGTGATATAATGATAGCTAATATTTTACTAGCAATCTGATTTATTATGTACTCGTAGCTGTAAGGGCAAATGTTAACGATTTTTTATACAAATATGTAACATTCGAACGTATTTTTATACATTGATATTAAAGTAACTTAGCCCCTGTTTCACGTTTCTTTTTATTTTATGATATTCCTTTGTCTTCGATTATTCTTAATCAAATAATTCATAGTGGATTTTCTATCTTAAAGACGTAACTTCAAAGACTCATTATAACCATTTCATGTACAGAAACTGTTTTTAAATAATATACATCTCTCTTTTTTTCGTCGCCTGTTTAAGATGTATTTAATGCTTTTATTATTTTCGATTGGAAGATCTTTTGTCTGTTAAATATGAAATATTATTTATAATTGAAAGTTTCACGTTTACCTCAGTCTCAGAAATGATATTTCCGGAGAAAATCCATTTTTTAAATTCTTATTTGGTTTTCTTTTCCTTGCAGTTCTTTAGCCCCCTTCATACTTTTCTTCATCTTCTTCAATGTTCCTTTCCATATTCCGAAATTCTTATTGAGCTAATAAGTTAAACTTTCATAATCAATTTCACCGTTTTCTTCTAGTAACGACGGAATACCTATAGTAAATTATGAAAATGATTGCCATAATTTCCACAAAAGTTTCAAGCATTTAGGTAACTTCGACCATGGCGTAAGGTAGCTCGATTTGTTTCAGAATTTACCCCTGGAACACAAATAGTCAAAGTTTATTTTAACAAATAGGTATACTCATTGCGCCTTCCTATTCATTTTAATTTTATTAGAAGCTCTTTTCTTTGATATGATGTATAATTTAATAAAAATTATATATTAATTAATATTCGAGGCAATAACGTAAGACCACCATGAAATAAAGAAATGTATAAATTATTAGACAGTTAAACATTTCGAGATACATTTTATTTGTTGATGATTGTGGCTTCATTGGGACTTGCAATAACAAAACAATAAAAAAGTGAATGTACAAAACAACACGGAAGACTTAAGTTAATTTGATTGCCGGTAATTGTTAAATATTCATTACATATTATTATATACAGATAATATATTCAGAAAAACCTTAAAGATATCACAGAGCTAGGTAAATGAAGAGAAGTTCTTAATTACTTACATAACATTACTACCATAGGCGAATATATGAAACGAAACGTAAGCTAAATTTTGTAATAATTGAGCTTTATTTCGTCTCTACATGAAGCATCCGCATATAGTAGGATAAACTGAAGTCCGACGTTTCTTTCGTCTTGTTTTTTGTGACGCGGAGTAGGAACTTTAAAAAAGTGTACATGTATAATTATGTGTTAGCTAAAAAAAGAAATGAACGTCCAAAACTAGCCGGTGAAGTGCCCCTTCGGGCGGCAGGACGCGAGGACGCGATCAGCGATTTGGGAGCAACGTCCTCGACCTTGGAGCTAGATGAACTTACGTAACCGTCCGGGCCACCGCCTCAGAGCCTTCACCAAATTATTCCTTAACTTTTTGCAACACCCGCATTAATCAAGTTTCTTTGACGCTGAAATACACGTCAAGGAATAACATCCTACACGTAGAAGTTTTCCTACACGTAGAAGTTAATGATTTCTGTGATATGAAACAATTCATTGAATTCTAGATAAAATCAAATCGTACGTGTTTGCTAATGAACATGCAGAATGAACCATTATACCATATAACCATGAGTTATAATATTTTTACTGAAAGTACAATGAGGTGTTAAGAATATATTCAATATTTTACAAATGGTTAACTACGATTTGAGTTTGAAAATAAACAGAACAACTTCAGCGGAACTTAAACACCAGTTAATCATCATAGGAAAGGCTTGTATGCTTGAAATGTCATAGGAAGTGCTTATATTCTTGAAATCTCATTGGAATTGCTAACGCGTCGGCCTTGAATGATTTATTAACATCTGAACGTTAACGATGCAGGAACTCTGTACCTTTGTAGATTTAATATACGAATAACTCTAAAGGACACTTATTAAACAATTTCTTTCGTTAGACGAACAAACAAGCGAGAAAAGATTATGAGAAAAGCTACGAGATTTACTGCTGAGGTTTAAGTACCCTGTGGGAATATCGATATTTTCATTAAGTAAAACACTTCTATAGAATACTTACAGCAGTAAGGAATTTGGATACACAGGAATAGCCAATGAATTTCTACAGATGTTGAAATGTTCAAGTTCAGTGGCTAGCCTATTTCCTTTCAAAAAACAAGAAAGTTACACTTGACACATCAACGCTTACCTGTTTTTGGCAATACAGCATTAAGCTGACGCTGTTGTCACTGAAATGAAGAATTTATCGTAATGTGACGAAGTCTTATTGATTCTAAGGTGTTTTGTTTTTCTATACCTAGGTTCTATACCTGTATATAATTTCTTTGTCCGTAGGTAATATACACTACTTATTTACTTGTTACATCTATGGGGAGATGATGTCATGACCAAAAGCGAGACCACAAAAAGCGCTATTGTGTAAAGAGTCGTGAGACTAGCTGGTTGAGTTGACGAGCGTTGAACTCGTTTTAGAGGCGAATGATGCGAATACCTGCTATTAGCCAAATTATAACACAAACTGACGATGCTTGATTGCCTGCAAATCACATGGTCATAAATTTAAGTGTATACATGATACTCGTATACTTGTAAATATAGATATTCGGTGAAGATAACATGTTTGATTTATGCCCAGTTTAATTTAAATGCATTGAAATTATTTTCGTTTGAAAACAAATGAAAGACACTTAAACATCGTTCGTTCATAAAGGTGTAGATAAAAAGTATGTAACCCGCATGGAGACAAGGTTTTTGTCCTTTAGTAATATCTAACGCTTGAGAATTTGCACAGGAATAAATCAATTCTAAGCGTACATATGTATGTGTGTAAACTTCAACACATTTGAATTTATTAGAAGTTTTTTGTAACATATGTTACTGATTACGATATTTAAATAATAAATTACTATTGTTTATCGAAATGACCTTAATCCATCATTTTTAATGTAATTAAATTTAAAAAATTTAAGTAATATAATAAGTAATAAAATAATTTAAAATTTAAGTAAATTTATTAAATTGTTTTCATCGATCCACCTACACAACAAGACTATGATACAATTATATATCATATCTTTGAGGCACCTACACAATAGGTGCCACATAGATAAGACTGAGTAACTCAAAGTGTAACCTAAATAATATCGACCACATTGACCTTGTATAAGCGCCTGTTGCTATTGCCAAAGTAATAATTGGCAAATCAACCTCATGCTAAGAAGAAATATATTTATCTGTACGAACTATACTCAAATATGCCGTTCGAATCTAACACCGGCATGATCTATGTGTTAGCAAGGCGAATCACCGGCGAATTCGTAGATACTGCAGAGTTCGATCACCCGAGTTGGACACAAAAACTTGCTTCATATCTGCAGTGCATCGGTTGCCATTTGCATTTTTAATAGCACTATATATAGCACTTCCGTCAAATCGAACCAAAATGTTTTAAACACCATGGCGACTTTTCATAAATTAGAATTTAAATTAAAAATAAATTAAAAAGCTTTGTTTAATTAGAGATATAAAAAAACATATAAAAAAACTGTTTTATTATATGTATTTGCTTACTTGTTATTACATTTCTCTAGTATTTTTGGACAAAGAAAATAATAATGCGAAATAAAATAATGTTAGAAATATTAAAAATAAATAATCACCTTGTACACAGCATAACCTAATTATCTCCACGATTCCGCGAAATTATTTACTTTTGGCTATTTTCATAGTTAGCTAGAATATACCAAAGACAAATTTAGCACCGGTCACAGAGCCCTTTCCGGTGGATTGTATGACAAGCAATGGCTCATAGATTAGCTTACCTAGCCGAAATATTTGGAACCGTCAATGAAGTTTGGTAGATGTCCTGAAATCTTAGACATATTACTTTGTGGGTAGTGAAAACGATACCAGATGGATACAAAATCCATTTAAAATCAGAAGTCAACCTGCGATGCCAACCGTCCTAGATTATAAAGTATTCATAGATCTTCAAAGTTTATTCATGTTAAAAGACAATTTTGAGCCTGTATTTCTGAATAACATTTGTGTTGGTGTTAGGAGTGAATATCTCAAAGTAGCTAAAAAGGCTATCTTAATTTTGTTCCCATTCGCCACAACGTATTTTTGTGAAACAGATTTTTCAGCTTACGCTTACACAAAAAACAAATTCAGGTCGAGATTGGATGCTACTCCCGTTGTGCATACAATTGTCGTACATAATACCGAACTATAAAGCAATTATATTATATGTGGTTCCATAAAGCAAAATGTATTTAGTGGGTGTTCTTTTATCTTTAAAGATTAAGAACCCCTGAATTAGCCGATGTATTATCTGACATTTGTTTTTCTGAATCCCCACTTACTTTGGAACATTTAGAATTCTATGAATTTTAGCAGAGCACTTGTAGTCAGTTTACCTAATGAATAAACAGCAAATATCGGGTACATATAATAAATATGGCAGCAACAAACACCCCTGCCTCCTCACTGCCGCCTTACTTAAACCAGGTGTTCCTCAGGGTTTGTCCTTCAGTCTCATAGTTTTGATTTTGTACTGTAGACTTGACTTGCAGGCATCAAATTATGCAAATACCATTAATAAGCGTATGATACATAGCTATTATATTCTTTCGACACTAAAAATACTCATGAAGCATAAATATTAATGAAGACTGATAATATACATACGTGATCCCGGATTAATGCACTACGCCTTTCCTTAACTTAGAAGTCTAAATATTAAATTTTAGGAACAATAGAGTAAATAATTAGTAACGATGACGTAAAATGATGCATCTTGAACAAGGGAACAATGCACGGAGCTTTGATCTAGTATTAGAGAGCGAACAAAAGTTTGTGGAGGACATAAACAACACAGATTAATGCATTTTCTACAAAATAAAACACTTTTACATATGTAATCGGGCTGCAAAATAAGGGTGAACTACGAAAGCTCTTGTGTGCTTATTTGCAACTTTTGGTGTGCAGTTACTGCAGTTCTAGCTTCAGTCTAAGTCTTAACACATACACTGAAACACCAACAACGAGAGGGCATAATACATGTGGTCATTATTATTTCACTGTACCTAAGAGATAACGCATTACTCTATTCTAAACCGCAGGTGTATACTGAGGAAGAATGTTAGAGGAACTTCACCATTCCTGCACCGTTCAAAACATAAAATGAAACTCAAAATCGGTATACACGAATATTTTAAAATCAAAGATAAACAAAGTCTACGATCTGATAGACAGTCTTTTCCGGAGCACAATTCTTAAATTTGAATACCTACATATTTTTTTAAACGAAATAATAATATGTGTTTCTGCATTGCTGCAGCATTGTCGACACCATTGTATCGTTACACAGCCAACGTCCACCGGAAGTGAATTGGTGAGTGCATATTAATTGTTATATTTTAGATCCTGCATTAACGCAAAAGTAATTGACTTAAACATCACGCCTAAAATCCCCGAAGAGGAGAGCAGAGAAGTGTAGTACACTCCCACGTTTCACCAGTTACATTTATATCCCACTATGGAATAGGTGGTGAGCCTATTGCCATACACCGGGCACATATCTGGACTCCGATCCATTACTATAAAATCTAAATTTAGTAGTGCTCGACCCGGGAATCGAACCCAGGACCTTCGGCAGTCGCACTTGCAACCAACACGACCAACGAGGCAGTCAATAACTTGAATTCAAGTATAATTCGTTACAATAAAATGAATATACTCAAATGTTTACAAAGTCCTCTCTGTTGTATTTTAAATTGAATGTCATTATATTTTAGACATAAACCATTAAGGCAAGGAAGCCATTTTTAATACATTTATTAGCTTCAGTCGTATGTATGTATGTGGTTTGTAGCTTTGTTGTTGTATGTTGTAGCAGTAGCTTTGAACATGATTTTGACCAACTTTGAAACATTGAATTAATTTGAATTTTTGTATACTCATCAAGGACCGGTGGCAATGTAATGGTATAAATAAATAAATAATAATAATAATAAAGTTCTAATTCAAAAATAAAAGATATTAAAAAAAACTAAAAAATAGTTAAACAAAAAAACTAAAAAACACGCTTTTATAATAAATCTAACTAAAAAATAAATGTGAAAAGTATGTAAGTAAAATTTAGAAAAATAAATAGTAAGTAAAATGTAAAAAAATGTGCTTTTAAAGTAACCTATTGATACCATACCATTGATATAATTTTTTATATTTAACTTTTTACTTTTTTTGCATTTTACTTACATTTTTTTTTGCATTTTTTATCTGTCAATTTTTAGTTAGATTTTTTATAAAAGCGCGTTTTTTAGTTTTGTTTCAATTATTATTTATTTGTTAGGCATATTGCCAGTGTGTTACATGAACACAGTCATGGCTTCTCAATATGCAAAAAAATCTGTTTCATTTTATGATTGGTTTCAAGGAAATTAAGTGAGAAGGAGGGATATGGTAAACGCGTCTATTAGCGATGTGGCTACATGCACAATGTGGTACGTTGCAGATATGCAGCGCGTGCACGTGCGGGTGCGTGTGGAGCGCGGTGGGGCTGCACTCGGCGAGCGCCGTGCGGCCGCTGCTGTTCGGCGCGCTCTCTTCGTTGCTGCTACACGCGCTTATGCTGCTGTTGCGCGTCTCGCGGCTACACAGGCTGATGCCGCTGCCTTGGGACCGACTAGTGAGATTGCCGACATCCACTTTATATATTATTACTAGATATTAGTTACGAAACATTGAAGTTAGAAATAATTCAATAACACCAAAACCCGGGATACCTCAGAACCTCGCGATCAACCACTTCACCATTAAGCAGTTAATAAACGACCTTTAAAAATAACGCTGTCGGCAGGGTGGGTGCGCAGCAGCGTGGAGCGCGGGCTGGCTGTGCGCGGGAGGCGCGCGCCTGCTGGCCGCGCTGCTGCCGCTGCCGCCGCGCGCGCCCGTACTGCCCGCCAGGCTGCTCTTCGCAGCTACGGTACTTCGCCTCCCTATCTCTTTCTTCATTTTCCCTTTCATTATGCTCACTCAATGTTTGTGTCAGCAACAGCTTTTAGTAGTACAATGGGCTCATCAGATCGAAGGACACATTGAGTGGAATCAATCGAATAATCTTAGTGACTGGATAAGTATAATTTGGTTTGCAATTTGCTTACAAGGGGCACATAATTTGTACATTTGATAATATATTATTTTCATTAACAAACAAATGTTTTGGTAATGACGTTCAATAAATGACAAGATCTCATTTATTATGATTTCATATATACATATATCGTCGTGGAGAGCAATATGAAGAGCTTGTGTGCGATATCGGTTGCAGGGCTTGGGTCTGTGCGGCGCGTGCGTGTCGTGCGCGCTGCTGGCGCTGGCGCTGCGCGGCGGGTGCGCGCGCCGCGGCGCCACGCGCTCGCGCCGCTCCAGCGCGCGCTCGCCCGCGCCGCGCGCCGCCTACCGGGCCGTGCCGTCCGCCCCGCACGCCGCC
>DWDV01000411.1:0-17071 GCA_018245615.1 Mimoniades ocyalus | reverse complement strand
GCCCGACCCGGGAATCGAACCCAGGACCTCCCGTTTGGCAGTCGCACTTGCAACCAACACGACCAACGAGGCAGTCACAGGTTTAACAATCGAGAAGCAACCTATTGAATTTTGAACTCTTTGAAATACGGAAGCGCTCAAAACTATTTAGGAAGAAAATACATAATAACATCAATAATATTGCGTATATACCGCAAATCATTGCGCATCACCTTTATACAGATAAGGTATTTAGTATTTTTCATCGTGTTTCTACTATTCATTGCGTGGGATTTCATACAAGGTGTTTCATTGACTCAAAACCTGCGAAAGTCAACAGAGTAAACATAAAAATCCCATAAAATCAATCATGTTCGTTCAAGATAAAAATATCGAATATTCATAGACTGAAATGTCAAAAATTTTAAAGAAAAAACTGATACACTTATATCATATGGAAATAAAAGATCACCTGTGACAAACCGAATTTGCACAAAGTCAAGTGAATCAGTTCGCGTGAGAATAAAATTGTAACTTTTTTGCAAAACGTAGATAAGCTTTGTCAAGTAATGACCGAGCTAAATATCGTTATTTGTGTCGTAAATGTAGTTCTTAGGACTGTATTTGTACAGCCTTGTAGGGTGACCAAGTAGGTATGTGATATTTGTACAATTATTATTCTATGTATGATTAATATTTTTAGTCTCGTGTGACCAGACATACTAGACATACTATAGAGAAAATACGATCCAGAGATAGAGTATTGTCTTGTCTATCGCTACTGCCTATTAAAAGTCCTCGATGAAGCAGTTTCTCTCATGACACAAATCAATGGAAGTGCAAGAAAGTGTTGATACATGTTCTAAGCTTATAATGAATACCTTTTCTATGTATAAATGAAAGATATAATTCTGAAATATCAATAAACAATAAAACTATGCGTAATGAAAGTTATATGCGTTTTTAAAATAAAGTATTATTCATTTTAATAGTGAAGGATTATTATTAAAATAGTGAAGTAGGGGTGCATGAAAGGAGCCTCCCCGAGCGGCGACTATGTCTGACTAAGTACGAACATACACTGCCCGGCGCACCCTGGAGATTGCGACTAATCCTTTCTCCACGATAGCTCATGATCAGCTATCAACTCGACGAAGAAGAAGAATAGTGAAGGAGAATATCATGATGAAGCGTACGTGCCTTTGCATTCTTCGTAATATTCTCCAAGAGGTATATCATAAAGACTGCTAATCCGCACTTTAGCCAACTTAACAGATTACTATATGGACCCTGCTCATGATAAAAGACAAACATCTAGTAATGAAACGATAAACAGATTGATGGTGTTGATTAAAGAAAACATCGTTAAGCTGTCACGTGAAGAATTAGAGTGAAGGAATTATTGTCCTAAAGGGTAAAAATTTAAATCCATTATTAAAGTTTTGTCGAAAAGCCTATTACAAAGTAAATGATTATTTAAATGATAAACGTGCTTAGTGTGATGTAATTGCAGTTCCACAATAAATTACACACCTATGGAGTAACTCCATAGCAAAGCATTTTCTGAGGCGGTTGTAGTTTTATTATGATGTACGAAAAGTGTTCTGAGCAATCAACTTTGAATAAATACTTTTTTAATTTTTAATTTTTAGATAGAAAATTTTTGGCTACCCTAACGATTTCGGGTGTACAGTAGCGTCAGGTAGAGAAAAGATAAAAAAACTTCTAAGCGTGGGCGTGACGACCCACCTGACCGATATTCCCATGACCTGGACAAAGAATTTGATTTAGTAGATAATAAGTAATAATAATAAATAATTGTTAATTGCTCAAAACACGTTAAATTTATTTATACTTTTATTTCAAACGTCATAGTTACTTAAGTTAATGGAATGCAAAATACTATGTCATTATTTTCTTATCTTATTGACAGTAATTGTGTAGAGTTCATTCATTTATCGCTATACCTTTTATCGAGCCACCGGTCGTCACAGGTCTTCTCTCAGACTGAGAAGGGTTAAGGCCACAGTCAGCCACGCTGGCACAGTCCCGTAGCGAACATTATACAATACCCTAAGAAGTAGAACATTATACATCTGTCCCTACGATGCTTGCCTGTATCCTTACAAGAAGTTACATTCTTAATTGATTAAATAATTTTGTAAAGAGAAGAACGCCTGAATTTGACCCTTGGACGCCTGGAGTTGGACGCTAAATTTTAAACCGCTAGAATATCACTCTTCATAGAATCAATATTTAAAAACTATTTATCTTTATTGTAATAAAATAAACTAATTTACATATAACCACGAAGTAATCGTAACCTTAACGCTCGCGAACCATGAAGTCATGTTTTCATATTACAAGCAATCAATGCAAAGTCATACAAGCAGCATATTGTACAAAAATATTGCAATAGTGTGCAAGCCTAGACGTGGAATCACCACCTGACCTAAGTTTCCATGCTTTGGCTGATTCATGTCCCTCCTACATGTAAAAGGGGGTAAATACTAGATTCTGTATATGCTTGTATTTACTCTAAGAGTAGGTAGTACACTCCCACGATGCACCTTTTATATTATACGTCATGCTATGAAATAGGGTCTGAGCCTATGGCCATAAACCGGACACAAATACAATTTTTCTAATTGTGTTAAAAACTTTATTGAACTTTACCGATTTGTATTTGCAGAGCGATACGTTTCAGTGTACATTTAATTTTTTATGATAGAGCAAGAAATGCCTGCAGCCAGGGAGGTTCTGTTAAATATTAATACTAAAAGTACCTTCAATAAGCAGATTATGAATACATATATAATGAATACATATGTAATTATCTGTATGAGACAACTGGGTTATATACTATACTGGGTTGTGTACTATACTGGGTTATATACTATAAAAACATAATTTAAGAGATAAAAATAAAGATTCATGTACGAATTTTTTTCCACTGGTTACTTAAACTAGAGAGAAATAACACTAAAAGTTGTACATAATGGTAAAGGCAAATACAACGAAAATGTTGACATATCATAATATAGAGCAACAATTTAAACTATGTTTTTTCTATCTTCGTTATAATTAATATTCCTTAGATTGATAATTACATGCATGATTTTACGTTTAATATTAATAAAACGAAAAGTCAATATCTTTTTCAATCATCTAACTTATTATTATTAAAATTACAAAACTTGCAATGTGTTTATTCGTTATCACTATGGTAGGTATCGTTATCGTTACGACTATGGTAGAGAGATATTTGGTGACGAATAATATATGTTTACACGCTCCAGCCATTTATATTGTTTTGTCAAGTTTTCATTCAGCTCGCCAGTTGACACATGCAACCGGTGATCCAAAAAATCCTTTTCTATCACCAGAACAAACTAAAACTTGGTCGTGTTCAATAAATTATTCCATTCAGTAAATTTGCTCGGATCGTAGGCGGGTTATAGTATTAATAGAATTATTCGTTCCCAAGCTTTTTGGGATATGTTTAAATAACTCAAAAAGATAGTTTTTTTGTTCGGTCATTCATAAGGTCACACCTTCGCTTCGATTTGTGGACGTTTTTTACTGTTTTCTATTGTCATTTGTAGTATAAGTATTTCGAGACTTTAAAAAAATTATGCGTTATGTCGTCAGTTGTAAATCTGATTTATGCATGTAAGACATTAATTTTTTTAATAACATGTTTTTAAGCTATAGACATTGCGGCCATATTATCATTTTATTGCTTGGCATTTTTCTATTGTTGTCTACTTTGACCTTAATATGCTTAAGAGCATCTCTATGCTAAAAATCGCCTTAGTAGCATAACTTAGCTGGGTTTAAGAGTCAGTATAGCTAATATCTTGAAGCGGAATCTCTTATCTTAAGGAAGCGAAAACTTCATATCTTAATCATGTGAGAAGTAACACCTGAACACCGGAAGTAATATTAATAGGATAGGAAAGTGATAATTTTACGACACTATATAACATTTAAGAACGTAAAAATAGTTATATATGTATATGCATCAAACAGTAGGCAAAGAAATGTTATAAATTATACGTTACACAAATAGCACCTCATTTATCCAATCAAATAGAGTATTAAGTGAACTAGCTGTCGACCGCACGCTGAGAGATCGGACTTCCGAGCTTCTTACAACGTGACGCATTAAATCATTGCCAATTATCGAGACACGTGAAGTAGACGACGTGGGAAAAGATTCAATTTGCACCCAAATTGTTATTATTTGTACACCTCTATTTATCTCTTTAAGTTTTGTTGACGTTAGCATTATAAATATACGTATGAATACCTAATTTATGAATTATACATTTAACGTCTATTTACGATCAGGGTACATTTATGCTAATAAATTAAAAGAGCGTGTTACGTGCCTAACGTGAAGGAGGACCGCTGATGCTGCATGCTGACGAGAGTCATCATCTCCACGCGTCGCCTAATTTCTTTATTCTATATCAGCAGTTAAATATTACTATATATAGTATCTAATTTATTACGTTTATCATTGATTGTCTGATCTTAGAATCGGTCAGCAATGTCTCACTACATTTTTAATTTTAATTTTAATAAATTAGTTTTAGTAACTTTGGTTTTTTTTGAGTCCTCCGGCTGTCGTTAACGTAATTAGCGTGATCAGTATTAACCATTTTGTCGTTCAACTGTTAGAGATGTGTCTGCTTTTAGTATGACAATGTTAAAGCCGTACTTAGCCGCTGACTAATATGGGTTGGCTGAGTTCACAAGCATTTAAGACCTTTACCATGTAGGTACAAGTTTCCTAATTATGTTTTGTAAAGAAGGAAGTACGCGTCGGGGATTGAATTTAGGACGTTCACAACGGGAGGCTGAAATGTAAATCAATAAACTATTACTGTTTTTACAAGTGATATGGCGATCATCATCAGCTTATTTCCGTCCACTGCTGGACATAGGCTTCTCCAATATCACGCTACTGAGCTAGATCTTCAGCCCTCCAAAAAAAATTATTAAAAATAAAGGTAAATATTAAATATCAAGTCTTGCTTCACGTTCATATGTATGTATTTTTTATAATAATTGCATCTAAGAATTAAAGAAACAAATAAAATAAATTAATAATTGAGCCAAGTATCCAAGTTGATTTGAAAAACCGTATATTTCTTATGGTAGTAATTTTTATCCAATATCACTCACACCCATAAAAGCATCAACGGTTTACGTCAAGAATAGTGACAAATTGGCTTTATTTCGTAAAATTCTTTTAATACACAAGTGTGCATTTTGCTACAATAGCACAGAGTCAAAATATTGTAAAACGTTTAATTGTCTATGGACGTCTATTCTTCCTTTCTACCGGCCAGCGGAAGTCCGTACTTGGATGCCGTTTTGTTATTTCACTTGCGTAAGTATAATTTTTTTGTGTGTGAATCTAATGCGAGGAATGATGTATCGATCTCATAACATTGGACTTTTGAGGCATAATTGTTATTTCTTATAATTCAATTTTGAATGGAACATGTTGAGATATTTTATCAGATGCTACTTAAAATTAATACATTGAACTCTACTAACTGTATAAAGTGTAGGAACGTGTTGTCTAGGCTCATTGATCGGGTTATAAGCATTTCAACGACTAAGAAATAAATTTTTATTTCCAATAATTTACCATGTTTTCATAAATAATACTATGTATAAACTTAACAAAGAAAATATGGTTCTAGGAATCAATTAGAAATGTAGGTATACCAAACTACCTATTAATACAGGTTCTTTTCTATCATGAAAATAACACGACACAGAGCCATCTGATACCAAATTATGCATCAAGAGAACTTGTGTTATGGTAACCAGAAAGTTGACTTATTTATGATGAACTTAATTATGTTAAATAAGTACTTATATAGATTTCTAGTTTACACCCAGACACAACAAATACCTGTGCTCATCATACAAATATTTGTTCTAGGTAAGACTCGAACCAACAACACCCGGCGCAACAGTCAGATTCACTAACCATTGCACCAACGGGGCGACCAGGATATCCAGGCCAATGGAACTTATGTTTACATCTTACGAGGAGACGACAAAATAAAATTTTATCTATATTGTATATCGTAATAACTTGTCGAATGTGTCCAATGCTACAACTGTAGTTGCAGGATTTTCGTGAGCTGTACTGGATTAACTTAGTTATAGTTGAATAAATAGTAAACCTTACTTCAGGTATCATCTATTTATTATTCGCATGTATTTCTAGTGCAGATTTAAAAATAAATCTCAGCATTAGTAGACATTTAAAGCTTAAATAAATAGTCTAGGTTTAAAAAAACCTGCGGCAGCTAAAATGGATCCTTTCAGTTATTGTAATTGAATATTATAATATTATTAACATGTAGGTACCTATAGGTTTCGTATAAGTTCGAAAACATGTTTCACTTTATATATGAGAAATGTAGTTCCTATTCAAAAATGCTGTCAAATACTTATTCCCTTACTCAAGATATTTCTTATTTATGTTGAGGTACCTAATATTAAATTATTAGAATTATTGAGTTGACTGCCTCGTTGGTCGTGTTGGTTGCGAGTGCGACTACCGAACAGGAGGTCCTGGGTTCGATTCCTGGGTCGGGCACTACTAAATTTTCTAATTTAGATTTTTTAGTAGTGGCTCGGAGTCTGGATATGTGCTCGGTGTATGGCAATAGGCTCACCACCTATTCCATCGTGGGACTTAAAAGTAATTGGTGAAATGTGGGAGTGTTCTACATTCCTCTGCCTACCTCTTCAGGGATTTACAGGTGTGATGTTACTTTCTTATTTTGTCTATAATTGACTGTTTCATTGGTTGAGTGGTTATAATCAAGACAAATGTTGGAGAGTTCCTAGGTTAGATTCTCGGGTAGGATAAGATTGAGTTTTCCTAACTTTCTAACATACACAAACACACTAATAGTAAATGGATAAAACTCTTAATGATACTTATTGCTAAAGATTGAAATATTTAAAAATTATGCAACAAATGTATTATGCATGTAAGAATAAATAGGACTATGTGAACTTACAAGATTAATTATTAAATACATAAATGTAACACATACTGTATTTTAAATAGTAAAATATTATGAATTCCTTTTTAGTTCTGAATTCCGAAAGTCCTCTACACATTGGCCGCTACTTTATCAAACATTATTCACAACAAGACATTTATTTATAATAATAATAAAGTCCTTTTTATTCCAAATTACATACAATATAACATTTTTGATTTTATGGATTTTATCACTTATAATATATCTCACAATTCGGTGTGCCTTTTGGCATAGGCCTCCTCCAGCTCTCTCCATTGTGCTCGGTCTTCTGTAACTTTGGTGCAGTATGGTCCAAGGGTTAGACGGATATCATCACTCCATCTTGTTTTAGGATGCCATACCTTAAGGTAACTTGTTTACTCCATTTATTTATTTTGCAATGTAGCATATGTCCTGTCCAATTCCATTTTATTTGGTCTATAGGTGTTATGATATCTGTTACTTTTGTCTTCCTCCTTATTTCCAAATTTCGTATTCTGTCACTAAGTCTGATTCCCAACATGCTTCTTTCCATAGCTCTCTCTGATTTTATAAGTTCTTCTCTATGTTTATTTGTTACTGTCAGTGTCTCACAGCTGTATGTCATGCTCCTAGGTAAACATATTCTTTCACATATTCGAATTTAGTTCCATGGACCTCTATGTTGAGTTCTGTTGAGTTTGTCATTCGTTTTGTTTTGTCTGCATTTATTTCTAGACCTACTTCTCTCCTTTTTCTGCTGTCTTTTAACATGTGTTTTAGTTACATAGGGTCTTCTTCTAGCAGGACAATATCATCTCAAATGATTGAGCCGGCTACCATTGATTACAATCCCATATTTTTCCCAGTCCAATCTTCTAAATGTGTATTCTAGCACAGCGTTAAACAGCGTAGGAGATAATGGGTCTCCTTGTCTCACAGCTCTGTTTATTGAGAAGGGGTCTCCTTTTGAGTCTAATTTAATACGGCTTTTACTTTTTTTGTAGATGGATTTGATTAGTTCTATATAGACATTATCCCCACCTTGTTCTTTCAGACTCCGCCAAATAAATTTGTGTTTTAGTGTCAAACGCTTTGGAGGAGTCTATAAAGTAGATATACAAAGTCTTTTGATATTCATTATACTTTTCTAAGACTTGTTTGATTGTGTGGATGTGGTCTATAGTACTATAATTTGGTCTAAATCCTACCTGTTCAAACGGTTGATTTTCGTCTAAAACCCTTGTTATTCTTTCTAGAATTACTTTTGCGAAGACTTTGTACGCATTTGATATTAGGCTAATTGTTCTATAGTTGCCGATGTCATCTTTATCCCCTTTATTATGGAGGAGAATGATGTGAGATTCAGTCCATTGATTCGGGATCATGCCTGTTGTTATAACCTCATTAAATAGCTTGGTTAGGATTGGGCTTATTTCCTCTTCGGTGTCTTTGATTAGGTCATTTGTTATATTGTCAGGTCTTGGAGCTTTTTCTAACTTCTGTGACATAATAGCTTTCTGTACTTGCTGCAAGAGTATTGATTTATTTATTTATTTATTTATTTCTTGGATCACCAACACAAGTAACAGCAACAATATTATGTAGTGTAATGTTTCCTTTTTAACAATTTTTAACTGTTCTTATGATTATAAGGTAATCACAGCATGCTTAGAACATCTAGTAAAATTTAAAAATTAAAATACATTGATTGTCAAAATTAAAATTAAGATACAACAATTGTGAAGATTAAAATATGAATTGTCATTGAAAACGGAATTGTTATTAAAATTAACTAAATTATCATTAAAATGGGTAGTAATGTGTAATTAATTTAACACGAATCAACAATGTGAGTAATGATTATGTTTTAAGTAAAACGTAAGCTATGGCAAATTAGGGTGTGACATCTTTTTGAGTTTGACCTTAAACTCACAAATGTGATCGGACTATTGTAATAATAAAATGGTGAATTGTTAAATTGTAATTCTAAAATTAAGTTTATGAATTAAAGAAGTGCCTTATTTTTGTTTACAAATGAAGTGTCTTATAATCTGTAAAATCACGGGGAAGAATAATATCTCACGTAGTTAAAACTTTTGGAAGTTTCCCTGAGTCACAATACGAGCAATAGCAAAAACACCAACAGACAGGTAACTCACTACAATTCTTTTAACACCAGACTTTTGGAGCAAGGAACTTGGGCCAGTACTGAGAGAGGCCTTGATCTTACTCTACAATAACACAGTGCGAAAGTAATCAAAATAGATGGATCGCTAATCCATCAGTCAGTATATTTTTAAACCACGTATATACCTATAATATTTTTCACTAATTAACTTAATCTATGATGCGCGATAACGCTTATGAAAAGTCACTCACCCCTCCTCCATCCAAAAGCCGGTCGCGCCCGGAGCTGCTTCACTTTACAGACCACTTACATTTTGCGCCCGTGTCAGGGCCACAAGCGCTTCGAAGTGTACGTAAATGTAATTATCAATACGTTAATGGAAAAAGTACAAGAAATCGGTCCTCTAAAGTGACATTGGAAAACACATAATTGCTATGATCTAAACCATAACTGCCCTGGCCGCTGGCGGACAGCAGCGTGGGCAGCTTTCCTCTGAGATTTCCAACCCGTATGCCCAGGATGGGAATTATGGGCATGACCTCTTAGAGGAGGACTATATCCAGCAGTAGACAGCAACATGCTCATGGTGATGATGACCATGTTCTAAGAAAATACACCGTGACATTTAAAAGGTGAAGTTGTCATAAGAGTTTTACGTGTATGTTATTATAATAAGTTAATAGAAAATATACCTACGTAATTACGATGTTCGAAGGAAACACACGCTGACATTTAAAAGGGGAAGTTGTCATAAGACTTTTATGTTAACGTTTTGAGTGTGAGTAATGATTTCTTGAACGGCTCGCGCCACTCGCGCCGTGTTGACGTGACAATTGAAAATGGAATGTCATTTGTTTGAATAAGTTATTTTTGGAATATAACACAATCTAAATAAATCTTAAGTAATATACCTAATATTTTTCTTGACTGCCTTGTTGGTCGTACTGGTTGCAAGCGCGACTGCCTATTGACGTTCTGGGTTCAAATCCTGGGTCGGTAATTTTCCTGTAGTTGCTTGGAACCTGATTACATGCTCGGTGTATGACAATAGATTCACCACCTACTCCATAGTGGGACGTAAACGTAACAAGTGAAATGTGGGAGTGTACCACACTCTTTTGCCTACCTATTCGGAAATTACGGGCATGATGTTACGTAATATAGTATTTTTATTGCGAAATGTCAATACTATTTTAAAAACCTACAATAGATTGCCCAATTATATATCTAAAACTTTGATTTCATTATAAAATAGACTGATGAGATTGATACTGTGTTTTCACTATAGTAGAGCGCCAATACCTACTTAAAAACTTTAGCCTAAAAATTAATTTTTATAACAAAAAATTAAATCAATCATGCTTCGCAAAGTAGGAGCGGATATTATGAGCTTTCTTTTATTTGACGTTAGTGGTAATTTATTTTATATGGTATAGTTGATTGTCTGTAATATCATCACGACAGGTTCTTTACGAGTAGAGCAGGAAGCACAGAGTGTCGAATATATCTGTGCTTACAGACTTGACGTGTATCTTTTACATTCATCGCACTAACGATAAAATTACCTCGCTTATATTTTCTGTACTAAAATTTTAAACTCCGTTTGCAGAGGAGGACCGTCTCGTGGCTTGTTTAAAATAGGAAGAGCCCGCCTTATAAAGAGATTTTCTCACTGTTTGGAAACTTCTGAAAGTTTTAATATTCAGTACGATATACCTTCATTAATCTTCACTGGATAGCCTTAGTTTTATGATTTGGAAACGTTCAAGAATCATAAGACCAATGCACCGTATTCTTAGAACGTGGAATGTTACATAGTACTACGAGTTGACCCCGTCCGGGACCAAGGGTTGTAATGTTATATGGGGTTTGTAGTCCATAAACATAAAGGTGGGTAAATCCTGTTACAGTTACAATAAATATGCTTCCCTGTTTTCGGACAGCCCTATCGTCGTGTTTATCACCCGGACAAACAGTTTTACGACGAAACTGAGGATTTATGGCGGGGAATTGAGATATTTGTGCGTAAATTGATGCCCGCAATACTGTGTTATTCACAACGGAAACGAATACGGCGCGAACCCGATGTAACGTCTAAGGTCATTTGAGTTCGCCAAATAGTTAAATAGACACCATAATAATATCTAGTTGTAAATTAACAGGACTTGTTTTCGTTGCATAGCAATAGACACACCTTCTATTCCGGGTTGCTGGCAATAGGCACACCTCCTCCTCTTCCACTCCATTGTGAGACGTATAATACAACAGGTGAATCGTGGGGATGTACTGCACTCCTCTGCCTATCCCTTCGGGGAAACACGGGCGTGATGTTATCTTCGTTATGTAAATGAACAGTTGTCCAGTGTAGCACAATTCTGACTACTACCGATTTAGTGGATGTGAATTCGGTTCTCGTCCAATACATGTGTGATGAATCAGTGTGTGTTTACAATATAACACAGATAATAATAAAACAAAATATTATCCACAGAAAAAGAAACAATGTGTGTAAATGTGTGAGTGTCGCTTAAATGGTTTATTTGTGACAGCGAAAAGTATGATAATAAAATAAGGAGGAGTGAATATTTAATCCAAGAATATGTCATCTCTTAGGATTTACGATTACAAAAGAAACGTGTACCTAAGTGTCCTTTCATATCATATTCAGGGCTAAAATTAATAGTATAAATTTAATATAATTACGTCGCCACTTGTAACAAATTTAAGGGCAAAATTTCAGCTCAATGGTATTTTACAGTATTTCATTATTTTTTTTTATTTTACTAGCATGATTACAACTGTAAGTCGCTTAATAAATTGAATTTAATCGGTAACTTTTATTGTATTCGGGAAACGCGCAAACGTAACGAAGTTCTGCTCTTTAATGGCATACGTATTAAATAGAATTTTCTTCACAATATCTTGGTAATTTGTACCACATGGAGCGTTAAAGTTATATGAAAATAAATGCGACATTACTTCAACGATGACCTCACTGAAATTCCCGTGAGAAAGCCATTCCGTCTCTCGACAGGCAAGAATGTCTGTCCCGGGGAACGGAGGTAAGTTTTAATTTCACATAACACGCACACAAAGGATGACTCAATTTTAGTTGTTCAACCATTTCGTGCGCTTCTAGGTACGGATGTGAACGTGTCGGAGCATAGACCAACGCGACGATAGAAATGACAATATTTGCATCATACATATAAATCATCTACCCATTGGAAAATTAAATTTATGGAGCGGCTTATATATCAGATGTTTTAGTGTCGAGAAATTCACGAAATCATTTGACTTAATGAGAACATTTTTATCTTTTAGCGCCGTGTTTAGTCGCTTCTGAGAACACCCTGAATCCCGACACGAGACCGGGGAATGTATTCTTACTCCATCCCATAATTATCACCACCAGCCCTGCTCGACATAGGCCACGCCCTCCCCTGTTTAACGCGTAGAGTTCATGTTTATAAACGTATTGAAAATAAAAACAATACAAACAATAAACGATTTGTTCGCGAAACAAAAAGAGAGCTATTAAGATGTAGAGAGGAAATAAATCAGATTACTGAAGCGTCTTGGCCTCGTCGAATCTGTCGATCATGCAAATTGAGTGCTGCCCCGCCAAGTGTCGGAAACTTAACTTTGAATGTCGAATGAATTAATGGTTTTGTTTTGAAAAAATTCTACCATTTACTTTTTAGTCGCGTTTAGAGCATATTAAGGCATGGATATTATGTAGATTTATCTATAATGTATGTATATTACATTATAGATAAATCTATAAAATAAATATGTATTTCCGGGAGCATAAGTGTACACAAATTCATTCATTCATTTCACAATCCTTTGACGAATTTTCAGTTCTTAATACCTACTCTATAAATAATAATGAGAACAAAGATACCGTATGTTAAAAGAAAATGTATTACCAGGAACATTATTTTGAGCACACATTGTGTGCGCGTCAAATATACTACACCGGCAGTTTTCACTCTAATTGACGCCTAGTCGGCCCAAATATAATATCGCGAATATAATTTTGTGTTTTTTTATTTCACATTAGGTACCTATTTCTGTTACTGTGTTTAATGGGTAATGAGAGCTTTAATGGTACATAAGTAACTGCGCGGTAATTGTATTACGAGTATGTTAATTGAACGACCTAAGGTTCTCGTAATGTATACTCATAACACACGTGTTTATGTTGCCAGTTTACATTAAACAATGTTTGCGTGTGTATATGTATATAAATGTATGTATAATTTCCTGAATGTATGTATCTCTATAAACAAAAAATAAATTGAAATCGACGCTTCCTATAAAACCGCGTATACACTTACATCCATATACAGATATTTGCCTCCGTGGTCATTCAACGGTGCGGACCTTTATAACACTCTAAATTATCACGTATCGCAGCTCTGACGTCATCACTGTACTAAATCTTTGTGAGTTTATTATCAAGGGTTATTGATTTATGAAATAAATGGATGAATAGTAAATGATTCGTTAATAGCCCTTTACGCTCTTTATGCGTTTATTGAAATTAAAACAAGTACCTCGCATCGCTTACTGATTTGATAACAAATTAGTAAAATTTATTTTATTTCAGTTTACTGGTTTACTTAAATGGACATTGCTCTTTACGAAAATCTTAAATATGTGGTACTTTACAATAATGGCATTTAAAAGTTAAGTCCTTCTCAATATGAGCACTGTATGGACTGAATGAAGAAATTATACTTCTAATGATTGAACATGAACTACGTCCAATATGTTTAGAATCATTTTATTTAAATATTCCCAATGATTTACCTATACTTCGGTAATACCTTTCTCTACCATCAACCCAAAGCCATTGGCAATAATTACTCTTATTCTCAAGTATTACACAACTAGCAACGAAGTAATTCGCCTAAAATAAAAGGCATATCAACGATTTAGCCACAATTACAGATAAGTTCAGGAGCGTTAAAGCAATACAATTTTCATTAAATACAATTACAAGGTTTCTTGTAATTAAAATGGCAATAAGAAGTCGAGAAACTGTGATATCGCTGACAAACAGCGCTATACAAGTAGTTACAAAAACAGGTTGATCCATTGACGATTGATCGGATCCCGAGAAGAGAATGGCGAACAACATAAAAAAGGAAGTATTCATTGACTTGTCTCATTAAAATGTCTTCTTAAGACCAGACCTAGATTATACTTTATCACGGTTCTCAAAAAAGACCGTACTGTCGTTTGCCTACGCAATGACTATCACTGCCATGACATGAACATGCTTCTAATCTGCACTGAAAACGGCTGAAGCGCATTTTCATCATCATCATCACAATACGTAAAAAAGTAACAACACGCCTGTAATCCCCTAAGTGGTGGACAGAGGAATATAGCACACTCCTACGTTTCACCGGTTACGTTTACATCCCAATATGGAATAGGTGGCAAGTCTGTTGCCATACACCGGGCACATTTTCAGAATCCGAGCCAATACTAGAAAATTTAGTAATGCCCGACCCGAGGAATCGAACCCAGGACCTCTCGTTCGTCAGTCGCACTTGCAACCAACACGACCAACGAGGCAGTCGATACCATACCATAATATACCTATACCATAATATACTTATAAGAAACGTGAACCTAAACACAAAAAAGTTACGAAAAATATAACCACGAAGCAGAACAAAACATCAGACCGTGAGTTATAGCGATTATTTCATTTTAATTAGTTTTGATCCTTTAATGTAGAGTCAAGTACCCAAGAGCTTGTTATCTGCGACCTTCCATTAGGGGAATTGTTTATAGTTCTCCATCTTTCGCTGAATGACTGTAGAAGGAAAATCTATGTCGAGGCTACGCCGCCGTCTCGTCGGTCGACGTGATATTGTTAACTCAGGTAGGTACGAGTATGAAGCAAGGACAGTAAGTAAATTTTCATTTTGACTTGACGGCTACGAACGTAACGAGTTACTAGTCTCTCCGAGGCTGTGATGCTGATAAGATACAGCTATTTATCGTTATGTATTTAACTTATCGTAAACGTAACATCATGCCTGTAATCTCCCAAGAGGTAGGCAGCGGAGTGTAGTACACTATGACGTTTCATCAGTTACATATATACATATATGTCCCACTGTGAGCTTATTATAATACACCGGGCACAAATCGGACTCCGGGCCACTACAACATATCTTTACTAGAAAATATATGCTTATTATGTATATTGTTAGGTTAGGTAAAGTTTTCCTTTCGCTTTCTTTCCTTCTTAATTATCACCGCCCACTAAGTTATTACTATAAAGAAACCTTGTCAACATACATTTTAAAATTTCCCCTGACTTTAATATAAATACGAGGAAATATATCCAAATATAAAATTATCCCAATAAATTTTACTTTTTGTGAAGCACTCAAGAATCGACTTCAATAAACCATCTTATTATAACTTCCTATCTGAGCTGCTGACATTTACTGACAAAATAACACTATAATAGTTTCTTTTTAAAAGTGTCACAAATATAGTATAATATATATACTATACGTACACATTATAGACAAATCTTGAATTTACACAAACCGGTATCGCACTTGGAAGGTTTAACACATACTTTTTTGAATCCCAACAATGACACATTTCATTGCGAAAGCCGGCCGCTCGACAAAGCCGACGAGATCCGGCCGCTCAGCCAATATGCAAAGCTCGGTGTGCGGGTGAAGAATTAATCCCACGTAGAAGTGTGAGCGACTCTAATCTACGTATTTTTTTTTGGGGAATCAGAAATAGAGTAGCGTAGTATTTTAAGAATATCATAGTTCGTTGAATATTACTTCGAAAAATATATATATTATCGCAATAAGCGGATACATATGCATATGATGTATTGATACTTTATTTGAGATAACATGTACTCGTATTTGTAAACATGATCATAATAAACTCTTCGGACGTCTCATGTGCGATTAATTATGTCCGTTTAGGCAGAGCCAATAACTACGGTGAGCAGATCATCGACTACCATATTCTTAACACTTAACACATTCTTAACATATGCATACTAATAATTTTATATCTTGGCACAAACAAACGCGATAATCATGAATATTACGAATAAGAAACACACAAACATTTGTGCTGGGTGGAAATCGAGCCCACAATATCTGTTACAACAATCTGATTCTCTTGCCATTAATTTATTATAATAAATATTGGTTGAAGGATTGACATTATGCAAACCTGTTTAACTTGGCGAACATTTTTCTACGTGCGACCACGTCAGAGCTAGCAGCGCTGCAATCTAGTTCGCAGACTTGCGAAAACCCTCCAGAAGTTTTCAGGGTTTCTTAGCGGGGACATAAAACGTTTTGGTAACATACGCCAGGTCTTACGGAAACGACTCTGGAGTAGTGATATTTTGGCAGTTGAATGAGCGCAGTGTGTTTTATTTACAGTTAACGAGCAACCTTCACTCCATCATGTAGTATACAATTGTTTGCCGTAGTTCACATTTTCATGTTCAATCTATAATATCTAATATTTGGTGGTAATATTTTTACTATTTTGTTCAATGGCTTTTAACAGCGGCCATACAATTTTATACGACATCAATCGATGTTCGCGACATAGACAAAAAAGTTCTTTGTTTTGGCGACCATTAGACGTTATTTTTCGTTTTTATTCAATTTAAAACAGAATAATATTAAATTCTATTTTAATATATTCATAATAAAATTTATTATAACTGTTGTGACTGTTATTAATATTACCCTAAACCGAATTACGTGCTAGAACGACCGGATGAACATTTTGGCTTGGTTCCCACTGCTATTACATCCTTCGATGCCGTGTCAACTGAGGACACAAACTTATCAAAGGCACAAAAATAGTGAGACACATCTCATAAAAGCTG